>JBBPDI010000005.1:11508385-11521398 GCA_037974545.1 Cucumis variabilis
GTTTATGTATAAATTAAAGTAAATACTTGTGCGTTTATATAGGAGCATCAGTTTCTTCTTCCAAAATATGTATAGAGGGATGGCCTCTAAGGAAAGGAAATGTGGTGGGCATGGGTATATATATGTGTGTAAGCATATTGTAAGAAAACATAATTTGAGTGTACGAGTGTTTAATGTTGCAAAGGTTTACTTGTGTAAGCATTGAGTCACATATTTTTGGGTTTTTGAAGTATTTTTCACATTTTAGTAAGTTCTTTTTTACAACAGCAATTAAGCATTTTTTCCCCACCAAGATACATATTGTTAAGAAAATTTAGATGCATAATAATAGTTCGTACCTTGGAAGAAGGAGGAGATGAGAATGCCCGACAGCCCCGAGGCGACATTTCTAATCAGAAAATGCCTAAATCTTACTAATAAGTAATTATATAGCAATAATTTTTAAAAGCTGTAATTATAGCAGAATCAATCAGTCGATAAATTCATACTACTGTTTGAGTGTATACTGATAGAGACTAAATTTGGGATATCTATCACTGATATATTGTGAGAGTTTTATTACTTGCAAATTCTTATGTACTGTGTTATATTTGCTAATACTTTAGATCTGATTGTTACATTTGCAATGATCACTTTTAACATTTTTAGAAGAAAGAAGAGATAAACGTCTATGCTACATCTTACGCAACATTAGGGATGCATATTTGAAGATTGATTTTAAATATATTTTCAAGGTTTTTTTTCTCTTTAATAAACATTTTGGATGACCAATGTCATTCACCTGAGCTTATAAAAATAAAAATAAAAAATTGTCAAAAATAGCAAATTTGACAAAATATTAACTTCCTATAGCAAAATTTTAAATTTTATCAATAACAAATATTAGATAGACACTGGTATCTTTTTGTCCAAGCATTCATAGACAGTGATACAAGTGTATACATTTTTATCGTTGATAGAATTATAAAAAAATTGGTTTATAAATATTTTAATTTATTTTACTACTTTTGAAAATGTTTAAATAAAAATACATATTTTGAAAGTAATTTTGAAATTATACATTTTTTAAAATTTATCGTAAATTTTAATTATTTTAAAATTACTTTCAACATAAACACGTAGGAAAGGTAGCTCTTTTCAGTGTTTCATTTTTCTCTCCAAGTGATAAGAATGAAAGGGTCGACAGTGAATAGCATAGCTCTTTCTTTCCCGAGTCTCCTTTTTCGAAGGAGAAAGGCCTTCGCATTCCTAATTCAGTGGCATACCATTAAAAAAAAAGATAAGTATCCATGTGCACCATTAAATCAATTAAAGCATAAGGAGTGCAAACACAAGAGGCGTGAAAGAGCGAGAAAAGGTGTGAGAGCAAATGATTGAGGGAGAAAAACCATAGTATGTAAGAGCATTAGTATATTGTACTCCATTTAGTTGAGAGTAGTGAAGAACTCTACCATGTGACAGCTATTTTACAAATCACACTCATTTATAAACCCTTAATAAGACAAACAATTGTATATATTTTAATTTTTTTTCAATATTTATATATAAACATTTAACGATGAGAGATCTTTATTATAAATAATTTTATCAAATAAAAAATATAATTACTAATTAGATAACTCTAAATTAACTTTTGGAACCAAACATAAGAATTGAAAATTGATTCTAAGTATTTTGAAAATTATTTTTAAGAGTTCAAACATAAATTTAATTTGAAAATTGATTCTAAGTATTTGAAAATTATTTTTAAGAGTTCAAACATAAATTTAATCATTTAAAAATTAATGATAGTTAAATCTCCTTTTCTAAAATCAATACTTCAACTATCACTCTTAAATATATCCTTAGAATCCATGAAAGAGTAATCCAAATACATTCTTAGAATCCATGAAAGAGTAATCCAAGAAGACTTTATGAGTACAATGAGGACTATAAAACAATTTAAAGATAATTTTTAAATAAAAACGTTGAATTGATTATACAAAGAAATCTTTAAAATGTGTAATAAATTCATTTTATTGAGTTTTTTTTTCTTCTTTTTGAAAAAAAGGCTTAAACGAGTAGGTGTTACATAGCAACATTCAGCCTTTTATTTTCACTCATTAAATAAGTTGTACATCTTATCATTAGCATATTTATATTCGTATTAGTCTTGTCATTTTCAAATATAGTAAAATAAATTAAAATATTTATAAACTATAACAAAATTTTGGATTCTATCAATGATAGAAACTGACAAACTTCTATCATTATCTATTAATGTTCGTGATAGAAGTATATCAGTGTCTATCAATGTTTATTGTGGATAAAATTTGAAATTTTGCTATACGTTGTAAATATTTTGTCAAATTTGCTATTTTTGGCAATTCTTTTTTTTTTTTTATGGGTTTGATTGCATTATAAAAGTGTTATATTTTATTGGATAAAAATACTCGAAGTAGTCCTACTTATGCATAAAATCTCTTATTTGCCCCTATTGGCGTCCAATGGAGCAACAACAACTCAATTACGAACTAAAAAGAGCAAAAACGAAGCAAAACATCAAACTTACAAGTTTGCCCCTATTGGCGTCACCTACAACGTAGCAGCGCCAACGACCCAAGATCTCCATTTTGTGCAATATCGTGATGCCCAACTCAGCCCTACAGCTCCACTTCGAGCATCACAGCCCCAGTGACAATTAGCCCAGTGCCCAATTGTAGCATTGCAACGCTACACTTTTGTGTGCGCATCTTCACACACCTTTACCCATTTTCGTGGCCAAAGTATATAAATCCCTCATTTATTGTATTTCTTCATAATTCGTCATTCTACTTTAGTCTCCAAATAGTGTACCATAAATTGTAACGTACCTTTCTCTCCAGATTCATCAATAAAATTTTTCTCATAAATTCTTTGCAGATGTATTTGTGTTTATCTTTCTTCTTGGTGCTACTAAAAGATCAATGAAAAACTAATGATACTTCTGAATGGATTTTAGTTTAATCTTTCTTGAGAATTTATGTTTTAATTACATATAAATTTCAATCTTTAATTTGTATGAGTTCTTGTTTGAATCACTTTGTTTGAATGACTTATATATGCATGAGAGCATGAATTTTTGTGCAATTTCTAAGGGCACTAAGCATAACATTTGAATCAAGATTGATAATTGGTGATTCTTAGATTGATTTTAAGCATGTTTTACCTTGTATAATTTAATTTGAATTCAATTAATTAATCATTTTCAAAATAGAAGTTTTCCTTCCTTTTGAATGTCACAATGATGAACCCTAAGAACTTAAAGCAAACTTAAAAAATGTATGAAAACCAATAAAATGAAAATGCATTTAATAAGTTTAGTATGAATTAGGGTGATCAGCATGATAGATCGAAAAATTGAGATGACCAACCAAAATCGACCCAATCGAAGTTGATCGGTTGGAGGTTGGAGATAAGGAGATGTTCAATTGGTGTTAGTTTGGAAAAAAATCCAAGCTGACAATAGTTTCTAAAAAGTTTAAAGGCTTAAACCAATAAAAACTTACCAATTAACCGATAATTGGTCAATTTGTACTCCTCGTAGTCGAGATCGGTTTGAATATTTACTAAATCGACCATAGTTGGTTCGGTGTCTGTTTGATCGAAAAATCAATTCTGACAACCTAATGCTCACCCTTAGTTGATGCAAATCTTGTTCATATGAGGTTAAAGTTTCTTGAACGAACTAGTTGTTGATTGATTTTGATTGCAATATTTCTATTCATTCGATGATGATAGAAAGATTATCTAAAAATACCAATTCCCTCTTTACTATTAATTGAGAGAAACAATTATCAAACAATTATCATTTGTGACCAAGTTTATTAAAAACCCAAAAAAAGATTTACTTACCTTTGCATCATTGCAAGATTTCTCAAAAACAACCTCATTCCATTTTAGAATTCTTGACTAAAGATTTGATTGCCTAGACAAAATTCTTTTGGATTCAATCTCGAACTTCCTCTTTACTACGTTTTTGTTAGTTTTTTTATTATGAAGTTTGGGTTTAACTTGGTTGGTAAGATTGGAGTAATTTTAATCATTTTTTTTTGTAACAATGCTTTTTCTTAAACAACAGGGTATTTATCTAAAATATTGAGAACACTGTCATTGAGTAAATATAGCTTCTATCTATATACTCTCATAAATTTTGATAATTTAGAAGTTCTTATGTTGCAAGCTAGGTCTTCTAGTAACAGTAAAGATCTCTACTTCAAACCAAAATATACACCCAAATTATAGTTAAACACTACACACTTAGGCATGTCTCATACTAGTTGATTATTATCATTACTATTTTCTCTCTTCCAATTAGGTTGAAGTTAAACTTACAAGATGCTTGAAAGCATCGTTTTAAGTGACATGACACCTACTAAGTTTGCCCCTAACGAAATACCTTTTTTGTTTAGCTAAAACAATTTAGCATGATTTCTAGAAAATCTTGACCATCCACAACTAAACAGAGTGTGAGAGAGGTTGATCTAGATCATCAGAACAAGAGGGGGACATTTCATTATCATATCTTGATGTTACACCTTACAATTACAAAAGTTAAGCGAAAGCTAATACTCAGAAAAGATCCTGAAAGCTTTCAATTTCAGCCTTGAATAGGGGTACTTCTAATAAACCTTCTTGAGGATGGAAAACTGTTAGGATATTTTGTCAAATATCTTATAGTATTTATTAAAGAATTCTTTTTATTGAAAGATAAAACAATATTATTAAACTATCAACTTTTTCTATTATTTAGGAATATTGGTATGAGGTTTTTTCCTTCTAATATGGAAGAAGTTATCTGCATAAAATCTCTAGGGCTATATATATGCGAATATAAGTGGGTTTTGAGGTTGAAAAAATCTTATACTGAAGATATATATACGAACTTGTCGATTTCAACTGTGAAAGTTGAAGGTACAATGATTATTGCATATTATTTTATTTTGACATTGAAGATTGATTGTTGACATGTGAGTTATGAAAAGATAAGAAATATGTACGAAGACCACTTCAATTCACTAAGTCAGGGGGAGCCTGGATTAGTCTTAGAAAATATTCTTAATACCTTCAGGGGGAGCTTGAGTTTACTTTCAGTTATGGCTATAACTTTTTCATGTAACTAGTAAGATAAACTACATATGATGAATCTCAATAATATTTCTTATCTGAGCAAAGAAGCTCTCCAGATGTAGGTCATATTTGCCAAACTAGGTTACCAAAGTGCATTGTGTTATTTGTCTTCTATACACTCTAGTTATTATTGTAGTTAAATTCTTGTAATATAGCTAAAGGGTATTTAACCTTCTCACTTTTCAATTGGTATCAGAGCGGGTTCGATATAAATGAAGACACCAAGAGAAGATGGATCAACTACAAGACCACCCATATTGGATGGAAAAAACTATCCGTATTGGAAGACTTGTATGACTTCATTTCTGAAGTCTCTAAATTCAAAGGCTTGGAAAGCAGTAAAGTTGGATGGAAACCACAGATGATTACTGTAGATGGTAAGTTTGTTCCAAAATCATAGGAAGACTGGACTGATGTAGAAGAGCATAAGTCCTTGAGAAATTTACTTGCTCTCAATGCCATTTATAATGGGGTTGATTTGAATGTGTTCAAATTAATCAACTCCAGTGTTACAGCATAGACGCATGGAAAGCATTTGAAGTAGCATTTGAGGGAACCTCTAAAGTAAAGACCTCACGTCTACTGCTGTTGACAACTAAGTTCGAATCACTAAGAATGATGGAAGAAGAAACTATAACTGAATACAATGTATGGGTTCTAGAAATTGCCAATGGTTCTTTCAATCTTGGTGAAGGAATTCCAGAAGCAAAGCTGGTTAGAAAAGTCTTACGAAATCTCTTCCCAGAAGATTTGACATGAAGGTCATAGCTATTGAAGAGGCATATGATGTCACTACTCTCTCTCTTGATGAATTGTTTGGATCCTTATGCACATTTGAGATTACTTTAGCCAACAGAGAAGAAAGTAAAGGGAAAGGTGTGACTTTTCAATCTATTCATGAAGATGAATCCTTTGAGAAAGAAAAATCGCCTAATGATAAAGTAAATGAGTCAATTTTCATGCTTACAAAGTAGTTCTCCAATGTGATCAAGAAAATCAGCAGTTTTAACAATTATGGGTCAAACAATCGATTTTAAAACAATTTTAGAAGGAGAGAGTTTGATCGACCAAATATCAGAGAGTATGATCGACCAAACACCAGAGACAATAGGTCATTCAAATGCAGGGAATGTGGAGGTGATGCCTAACCTATTTGAGAAAACAAAAGAAAAGTTTTGGTGTAACCTTGTCTGATGAAGAATCTGATGGAATAGAAGAAGAGGAAGAGTTTGCAGATGCCTTTATCAGTATTGCTTCAAATGGTGAAGGAGATTCAGACTGTTAGACTGATGAGAACCTGACATATAATAAAATGTTATTACAATGGAAAGAAGATACGTCAGCCCGATCTATTTAGAAAGAAAAGATTCAAGGTCTAATGGAAGAGAACCAAAGACATCTGACAGTCATATCCTCCCCAAAACTTAAATTGAAAGAAGTTCAGATGAAACATAAGCAACTAGAGAAATCTGTAAAAATATTGAATTCAAGTACTGGATGTCTAGATCAAATTCTATCCATGGGAAGAACTGGGTAAACTAAGCAAGGTCTAGGCTATAATATGGCCTCAAATCTGAATACACGATAAAGTAAAACCGTATTCGTGCCAGCCCGTGGTAAGAATGCAGGAGGAAATTTGAGAACTCAAGATTATAGTAAAACCTCACTCGCATCGTAGATATGGGTGTTTCACTTTTGCTGAAAGAAGGGACATTATTAGACCTTTCTGTTATAAAATGAAGGATAAACATAGATATAAATGGAGATTGACGTCAAATTTAAGAACTGGGCATCCCACACAGAAATTTCATGGAAGTCAAAGTCTAAAAAATATTTTAAAAATTTGGAAAATGAAGCAACATTCAAAGAAGGGAAATATAGCATTCACTTCCATTCAAGTGTCTTGAGAGGATTGATTTTTTTATAGCTGATGTTCAAGACATATGACAGAAAATCGTTCCTGTTTTTCTAACTTAAGTGAATGCTCTTCAGGACATGTGACATTTGGTGATGGTGCTAAAGGAAGGATTCTAGCAAAGGAAGACATCGCAGGACAACATCTTCCGAGACTGAATGATGTATGGTATATTGAAGGTCTCATTGCAAACCTGATCACTATAAGTCAGTTATGTGACCAAGGGTATATTGTAAAATTTTGCAAAGAAAACTGCATGGTAATTGATGGGCACAATATTGAGATTATGCGAGAAATTCATCAGATTGATAATTGTTATCATTGAAGTTCAAACCAAACTAATTCTTGTAATCTTTTGAGAGAAGATCTAAATCAATAGGAGCATAAGAAACTCGGACACATCAGTCCTGTTACATTAGGAAAATCTCTTAAATATGATGCAATTGTAGGGCTACCAACACTGGATGTAAAAAGCAATTATTTTGTGGAGATTGTCAATGAGGAAAACAAAGCTTATCTACTTATAAAACTATTAGTAAGTGTTATACTAACAGAGTACTTGAACTTCTGCATATGGATCTTATGGGTCCAATGCAAACTGAAAGCTTAGGGGAGAAGAGATATGTGTTTGTTTGTGTGGATAATTACTCCCGCTTTACTTGGATCAAATTCTTGAGAAGTAAATCTGAAATAGCTAAAGTGTGCATAAATTTATGTCAAAATCTACAAAGAGAATAAGGACAAAACATAATAAGGTTATGGAGTGATCATGAAAAAGAATTCAAAAATGAAGAACTTGAGTGTTTCTATAAAAGTGAAGAATTAGTCACAAATACTCAGCTCCTTTAATCCCGTAACAGAATGAGGTTGTCGAAAGAAAGAATCAAACTCTACAAGAGATGGCCAGACTAATGCTTCATGCCAAGGATTTGTTAGTACGTTTTTGGACTGAAGCTATGTATATTGCATGTCACATTGATAATCGAGTGATAATTCGTACTGGAGCCACTATGATGTTGTATGAATTATGGAAAGGTAAGAAACCTAATGTAAAATATTTTGACATTTTTGGCAGTGTTTGTTACGTCCTTGCAGATAGAGAGTATCATAGAAAGTTGGATGCAAAGTCTGATAGAGGCATCTTTCTGGGTACTCACCAAGTAGTCGAGCTTACCAAGTATTCAACAATAGGACTAAGTCAGTAATAGAAACTATGAATATTTTTATGAATGATGATGAGAAGTTCTCTCTCAAAGGTCGGGATGATAAAGATGATGTAGTAATACAAAACACTGAATTAGCTACTACTATGTTACAAGATGCAGATGTTGTTTCTCATGTTATGCCTGATGGTCACGACAATACAAATAACTCTGAGTCCACTCAAGAAACGTTAGCTCGACAGACAATTCCATCATCTCGTGTGACTAAGAATCATCCTCCAAGTTGTATCATTGGTGATGTATAGAGTGAAGTCACAACCAGAAAGAAAGATCGCATTGATTATGTAAAGTTAATTGCTAATGTTTGTTATACTTCATCCATTTAACCAAGATCAGTTATAGAAGCTCTTCAAGATGAGTTATGGATTAGTGCAATGCAAGAAGAACTTCAATTTCAACGCAATAATATCTGAACTTTGGTGCCCAAACCATAAAATATTAATATTATTGGGACAAAGTGAATATTTAAAAGCAAAACAGTCGAACAAGGATACATGACTCGTAACAAGGCATGTTTAGTTGCTCAAAGGTACACTCAAATTGAAGGAGTAGACTTTGATGAACTCTTGAAGCTATACACTTGTTGCTTAGCATTGCCTGCATACAAAAGATTAAATTGTACCAGATAATGTCAAAAGTGCTTTCTTAAATGGGTACTTGAATGAAGAAGTATATGTTGCCCAACTCAAAGGTTTCATAGATCCAGTGTTTCCACAACATGTGTACAGACTGAATAAAGCTCTATATGGTCTCAAGCAGGCTCTTCGAGCCTAGTATGAAAGACTTACTGACTATTTACATTGACAGGGATATGTTCGAGGAGGATCAGATAGAACCTTATTCATTAATCAAAAGGATAAGGACATCATTGTAGCTCAAATATATGTTGATGATATTATTTTTGGCGGTCTTTCCGCTGCTAATGTGAATAGCTTTATTACCGTTATGCAGTCTGAATTTGAGATGATCATGATCGACGAATTATCATTTTTTCTTGGGTTGTAAATCAAGCAAAGTATGCTAAGAATATGGTTAAGAAGTTTGGACTTGAGTCCTCTAAATCCAAAAGCACAACAGCTGCTACACATGTAAAATTCATTAAAGTTTGTACATCAAAATCTATAGATCTTAAATTATACCGAAGTATTATTGGGAGTCTATTGTATCTTACAACCAGTCGTCCTGATATTTCCTATGTCGTTCGAGTTTGTGCTCGATTTCAATCTGATCCCCGTAACTCCCATCTCCAAGCTGCTAAAAGGATTCTCGAATATATTCATGGAACTCATGATTATGGTATTTTTTACTCATTTGATACCAACTCATCTCTTGTCGGATATATTGATGTTGATTGGGCTAGTTCTTCTGATGATCGAAAGTCTATGTTAGGATGTTGTTTTCTCCTGAGGAACAACCTGATCTCTTGGTTCAGTAAGAAGCATAACTTTGTCTCTCTATCCACTGCCGATGCTGAATATATTGTAGCTAGTAGTGCATGTTCTCAGCTCATTTAGGTGAAACAAATGATTGGAAAGTATGGTTTGTCTCAAGAGACAATGATTCTTTACTGTGATAACATGAGTGCCATTGATATTTCAAAGAATCCAGTACAACATAGTCGAACCAAGCATATTGATATTCGTCACCATTTTATTCGTGATCTTGTTGAAGAAAAAATTATTTCTCTCACTCATGTTTGGTCCGATCTCCAGCTAACAAATATCTTCACCAAGCCTCTTGATACAACCTCTTTTGAACATTTATGAGCTAAACTGGGTGTTTGTCGACAACTGACTTGACAATTCTTAATTGTCTTATTTTTATGGGCCTCTTTTATGTGTATCCAAGCCCACTTGTGTTGGCCCATGTGCATTTATTTCGCAGTCTTTTATTTATTTCAATTTTGGAGAATGGAGGAAACAGTTTTTCTTTGGAAAGAAGTTCTAAAGCTTTCAAGAAGTCGTTTGTTTCATCCTTTTGCTTCTTGATCACAATGGTGAGTACGCGTCGCAGTTACTATCAAAAACCTTCTGTTAATTTGCACGATCCTGCTGTTCGTTTCAACATGCACGGGGTATGAATGCGTGCTAAATGGTTTAAGAGTGTTCCCTCACGCAGTCCGATGTTCGTCTTGCTGATCGAGGTAAAATTCCTCAAACCATTAGTTTTGATAGCTCTGCTTCTATTCATGTTGAGAAGCCTAGTGTATCTCCTGTGTCTTCTGATTCGACTTCTGAGTCTGCTTCACGAGATGATGTTTCTTTGGTCGAGTTATGGCGTTCCCGTATTGGTTCAACTCTTTTTGTGTCTAAGAGTCATGGCAAGAAACTAGTTCCTTTATCTTCGAAAGGAAAGAGATCTGTCCCTTCGAGACCTTTCCAGTTCCCAACTTTTATCTGATTCTACGTGTAGTTTCTCGGATACACTGCCCCAACAAAATCCCTCGACTCCTATCTCAGGCAACATTCCTCCTATCTCCTCTTATCATGATATTCCACCTGGTCCTTCTGCCCCTTCCTCATCCTTGGGTCATGAATCTGTTCCACCTCCTTCTGCTGCAGGAACATTTGTCCAACGACCTCCAACTAAGTTCAAGACTTCAACCGAGCCTCAGGGTGTCACTATTAAGTCTGGTAGACGAAGGCTTCCTCGTAATATTCCTTATGTTTCCATTGATAGCATCTCTTTTCATCATGAGGAGAATGCTCAGAGGTTGAAGTATGTAGTGCAAAGGCATTTGGCTGATGAAGTGAATGTCTTTGATAAGCATCAGTCATGGGTTGTCATTATGGAGTTGATTAGCCAGTCTGGTCTATCTCGTACCATCCTGAATGTTGACCCATTTTATCCAAGACTCATTCGGGAAGTTATTGCAAATCTGCCCTCTAATTTTGATGATCCTAGTAGCACCGATTATCAGACAATCCATGTGTGTGGTCGTCAGGTTGTGATATCCCCATCGGTTATCAATGCTCTTGGTCTGATAACTCCTTTGGATACTGCAATGACCATTCCTTCCACTGAGGTATTGGCTTTTGTGTTGACTGGTGGCACTCTTAATGTTTGGCCCAATTCCTGCTGCCTACTTGAGTGTAAAAGAAACCAACGAGTGTGACGTCTACGATTTTGGTTCTAATCCTATTTGGGGCATGATTTGTTATTTTACAACAAATACGTAGCTTCAGCGATGAAGAGGTCTAGAGAAATGTAAACATGAAATCACAACTCTAGTGTCTTTTATTTCTCTGTAGAGGAGAATCGTATGTTTATCTTTGATATATTTAATGTATTTAGTTTATCAATTTTTCAATTTTATGCACGAATATTGATTTCTTTGTTTATTTTTCAAGGGATTAAACTTCTGTGTGTTGAGTTTGCGTTGTTCTTTTACTTCATTTTCTCCTTGAATAATCTTATAAGTTCTAACTTTTTTTTTTTTGGGTTTAATTTGGTGCAAAACATATATGCTTGATGATTTCCATTTACAAAGCAAAAAAAAAAAAAAAAAAAAAAAACCAACCCAAATTTCGAGGGGTGAGTTGGGTTGAAAACTTCATTCAGATTATTCAGGTTGTCAACCTAAACAACCTGAAAATATGAATTGACAACTTAAAAATATGTGTTTCTCAACCAAATCCAATCCAACTCAATTTGTTTACACCCCTACTTAAAATAATCTTGTTTGTTTTTTTGCATGAAAGAAAGGAAGCCCTAAGACCAACAATTTGGTTCGTTTCCACCATTGTTTTATGTGTGTCTCCTTGTGGCAACCATACCCAAACTCCCTCACCTAAAGGTGTAAGAATAACCCAATTAATCCGATAACCAAGACTACTCAACCCATATTATCTGGATTGAGTTTGGTTAGTTTAAAATATGAGTTGGGTGAGTTGAAAATTTTGTTTTTTTTTTCAGGTTGGGTTGGAAGGTTAAAAAATGCGGGTCAACCCAACCCAAATTAATATAATATAATATAATATAATATATATATATATATATAATTTATATTTATATTTCTATTTTATATTTTATTATTTATTTAATAAAAGTTAAATAATTTAGGTTAGCCGTGCGTCTCTCTCTTCTCAGTTTCTCTTCCTCGCGCGCCGTCCGTCTCCCTCTTTTCAGCAGCCGTCCGTTTCCCTCTTCTCAGCAGCCCTCCGTCTCCCTCTCGGCCGTCTCCCTCCGACACTCCTTCCGACGGCCATTCTAACAGCTTGGTACACTAAAATTATTTACTATGGAAAAATTAAACTTCAATGTTTGATGTATATCTAAAGCTTAATAATCTAAATTAGACATGATATCTGAAGTTCTCAATTGAAACTTCTTATTATGCCTTGTGGTTATGGTTTCTCGATGAACCTGGGATCGTGGTGTAAAAAAAAGAGGATTTAACAAGTATCTAACCACACTGAAAGATGATTTATCCCAAGTACTTGATCGTGGTACTCAGTTTGGGATCTTTATTGTTCATGGTAATCTGTTTTTAGTAGATGAGCTAAATATGAAAGTAATCTAGCTAGCCGGTGAGTCAGGTCTTCGATTATCGTTTTCTCTTTGAAAGTCTTAGTTTTTTTTTCTTTTCAGGGATAGTTTTTGCATTCTATCTATGGAAAAGGAGGATTGTCGTTTTTCTACTCTTGCTACCCAAACATGTAACTGTGGAGCATTATTGGAGCTCTTTACTTTTTTCACCTTACCTGCTTTCAACTTTTAGTATTCTG
>JBBPDI010000005.1:11555747-11576243 GCA_037974545.1 Cucumis variabilis
TAAGAATATGTAACTAAAATTAAATGCAAAAATAATTAGAAAAGAGTTAGAGAAGAATACACCGTAATTTTATAGTGATTCGGTTAAACTCAACCTACATCCACTTTTCCAACCACCTCTTGGGATTTTGATTAAAAATCTTCTTTTGACTCTTTCCACGGATTAGAGCTCAACCGCTACTTGCTCCTTTTTCGAATTCAAGAGCAAACTCGATCCTTTCCACAGGTTAGGACCCAACCGTTACAATATATTGAAGTTTTAAATCACACAAAAGAAAACTCTCTAAAAGAGTGAGTATTCAATTTGAAACTCATAATTTTAATCCTCACAATACAATTAGAATTCTCTCAAGAACAAGATGAAAAGAACAAAAATTGGAAGATTTAGAGAGAATAACAATGTTAGCTTTTTCACTTTTTTTTTTAGGATTGTAAAGTTTTAATAATCTTGTTTTTAAAATTTGTGCAAAATGAAGTATTTAAAAAGAGGAAAAAGATAAATTCAAAATCATTTTGGACCATTGGATGTAAGTAAAGGAAATATGAATGATTGAGATTTAAACTCAATTAGCCGTCAGACACAATACAAATAATAATATAATAATATTTCTTTTCAAAATACTTTGTTTAAAAACTCAATAAAGCAACTTCACCATCTTTTAGAAAAACTAGCCGTTAGACACAAAGAAAAATAATAATATTAAAGTCATTTTCTTTTTAAATTTATTTTCTTTATAAAAGCCAATAAAACATAACCGAAAGCAACATTTGTTACTCCTCCATTGCTCTAAGTGGCTTTCTCTAATTGATTCAAATTGAATACTTGGCCGCCACATCATTATCTCGTGTATTTTTTCGTAAATCTTCTTTTAGCAATATTTTCTTCGTTTCAACTTCGATTTGGGTTATTCAAGAGGCATTAGAATTATTTTTCCAAGCTCTACGTTATGGACTATTCAAATTAATAAAATTACCAATAAAAAGTTAGATTTGTTATTATCAAAATACTAATTAATTAATTAATTAAAATAAATTAATTTGATATTAGGGCCAAAAAGCCAACAGTCCAGAATTGGACTGATAACTACTAATCATCCCTATTGAGTAGCAAATGTCAGGTCTAGTACATAACATTGTGTACATCAAACTCCCAACAAAGGAAGCAGAGGGAATATTTATCATATCCTCAATTCCTTGAGGTGTCTTAGGACATTCTTCATTTGGTAAATGAATTCCATATCTGTACGGCAACAGACTCTTTTTAGAATTCTACATGTTATATTTAGACAATATTTTGTCTTTATAAGATACTTGAGACATGACTAGTGTTATGTTCTTGTAGATCCAACCAATTTGGATTTTGAGAATCATTGCGCATTTCTAAATCTCTTATTTGAAATTGTACAGTTAGCCATTTCTTAACGTCAGATAAATAATCTATGTCATTCATCGCTCCCTTTTTGCAAGTCAATGGATCCTCTAAATCATCATCAAGCATGATGATTTGGTTTTTAATAAAACCAGATAATGTTCATGTTGATGAACAACCCTCTCACTACATTGAGGCTCTCTCAACTCTTGAGAGTGATTTGATTGACCAAATTTCCAAGTTTTATCAACTACTTTAGTTGATGAACTAGATATATTTGTTGTCCTTTTTGGAAATCCTATTTAATACTAATTTACTATGTGGTTTGATGATTACTGATGAGGTTTTTCTTAAGAATGTGAGATTTGTCGATACAAATTTGTTGTTCCTTGAGGATCATAGAGAGAAGCTCATCATAGGGCGAACCATGTCTAACAAGGCTCAGTTTGTTCTTTTTGATACACTGTTCTGCTTAAGTGTACTAGATGCAAAGAGTTGTGACAAGATTCTGTGCTCTATTAAATAGTCTTGAAATCTTAAGTTCACATACCCTCCACCTTGATTTAATCGAAGTGTCTTTATAATTTTACCAAATTGATTCTCAATTTAGTCTCATATTCTCTGAATTTTTCAAGAGAATTAGACTTGTGTTGTATTAGGTAAACTTGACCAAATCTTGAATAATCATCAAGTAAACTGATGAAATATTCATACCCTCCTTGAGCTTTGACATTCATTGGTCCATATAGGTTCGAACGTACGAGCTCTACAGGTACTTTTGCTCTTAGACCTTTTCTAATAAAAGATTCCTTAATCATTTTCCTTTTAAGACAAGATTCAATTGAGAGAGTTATCTTCTAACTTATTTAGAAGTCCACTCTTAACTAATTTTTCAATTCCATTGAGATTTATGTGACCAAGTCTAAGTGTTATAAATAGGCATTAGAAGAAACCATTTGTCTTTTATACTAAACAATTAAGTATTAAAGACAAGGTTTTTTTTTAGTTAGTCTTAACTTATATGAATTGTTTATAAGTATAGCAGAGGATATTTGAATACTTTTACTGAAAATGAATGCTTCATTAATTTCAAAAGATATTTCATACATATGTTCCAAAATGCAAGATATAGATATCAAGTTCCTTTTCATTTGAGGTACATACAAAACATTTTTAAGTAGTAGATATTTATCTTCAAAAAAAAACTTCAAGTCTCCCACTGCTTCAATCGAGACTACCTCTCTCATTATAACCTTGAGAGTAATCTCGTGTTCTGCAAGCCTCTTCCAAGAACTGGTTTCCTGAAATGAGAAGCAAATATGATTAGTGGCTCCTGAATCTAGTATCCAGGTTAAAGTATCATATTCGACTAAGCATGTTTTAACAACTAGTAAATCATATTTACCTTGTGCTGCTTTCTCTGCTTTCTTCTCAGCAAGGTATTTCGGACAATTCCTTAACCAGTGCCCGTTCTGGCCATAATGGTAACATTTACCTTTTTTTACGGCTCTCTTTCCCTTGTTCGTCTTACAAATTTTCTCTTTTCCCTTCTTCTTCATTTGAGCTTTACGGTTAGAAGGTCCAACTCTAGTTTTAAAGCACGATCCTCCTACTAACTCTTCCTCTATGGTAGCAACATTTGCTTCCACTTCCTTTCCTTTACCCATGGTAAGGTTTTGGAATCTTTGAAGCTCATTCAGAAGGATTGTCAGGTTAAACTCTATCTTGTTTAAAGACACATTCGTCTGAAATGGAATGAAGCTCCTCAAAAAAGACTCTAAGATAAAGCTAACTTGATTAACTTCTTCGATGGAACCACCATTTACTTTGACGATGTTGAAGTGCATCTTCATGTCCAGGACATGCTCTCTAACAGAGGTCCCTTCCTTCATACTCTTAGTGTAAATGTATTTGACTGCCTCATGTCTTAAGGACCATTCTGGTCGCCCAAACATTTCCTTTAATTAATCCATAATCTCTTTAGTCGTAGCTAAGGATTCATATTTCTTTGCCAAAACATCAGACATGCTGACAAGAATATATAAGCCTTTTCATTTTCTTTTATCCATCGATCATATGCTTCCCGACCAGTTCGATTAGCATTAGAGGCAGGGATTTGAGGACATTCCTCAATTAAGACAAATCTTAAATTGTCAACCACTAGTATTGTGTTAAGATTTGATTTTCATGCCGCATAATTATCGCTATTAAATTTTTCAGAAGCTAAAAGTTGAACTATGGAACTATTCATGCTGAAAAATAAACATATTCATTTTAGAAACCATAATCACTAAAAAAGCCAATCATTTAGAAAATACTGATAATGTACCCATCATTATAGTTTTGCAACAATATTTCAAAGGTTTAGAATAACCCCCACCAAAGGACAATCGATTATTCATCGTTTGAACCAAGACAATCTTGACCAGATGCTAACTTCTGAATAACTCATATTGCTATAGCATTTAGTTATCGCTCCTTCAGTCGAAAATATATTAATAACTTAGTAATTTTGTAAGTGTAACCCTCCATTTTCGAATCTCAGAGATTCGAATCATTATGCTCTTAAAGGGAAAAGTCAACATGAAAACTAATCAAGGAGACTCTATCCACATTTAGAGTTTACGGTGTTCCAAATCCTAAAACACAGCCCTCCAAAGGGAATGTCGCTCCAGGGCAGACAAACAAGTGCATTATAGGAATCTCACGGTGTGACCCAATGGAAGACACCGTGGGATGTGTTATCACATATCCCTCACCCACTTATTATGAACTACTTCCCCTATTCACCTTGTCATCCGCTCCTATGTTGATCCTAATTTTTTTTAATGAAATTTATGTATACAAGGTTTATAACTTTCATTATATTTATCATTGCCTCCATTCAATGCAATTTGACCTTTCTGCCTTCTTATGGAAATTTTTTTTCTACTTCTTTATGCAATATGCATCACGTACCTTTACAAAATGTTCACTTATTTTTGTACCTTTTTAGGCTACCCTCGCCTTTCATTTCCCAATGCATTTTTTACATACAAATTGTTAATTTGCATACATATTTGTCATTGCTTCTTCTGACATCCATACTTAGGAAATAAAGTTGTATTTCTCCACATTGTCTGTGTCATGTTTAATTGCATACTTTATCTTGTACATGATTATGAAAATGAAGTTCGACTACGGTAGTGAACTTAATTCCTCTAAGGCTTCCCCATTTCCCTATTTTACTTCTTTGTTTGAGTCTTATGTTGGTCATTTGGTTTTCTATTATATGCATCGTGTCTAGTTCGGTAAAGAAAATGGTACGTCTTCCAAACTTTTCTTTTCCTTATTATTTATGCATTTATGTGGTACGACCTAACTTGCGTTGTTTTTTTCGTCTTCATATTTTTAGGATTCATTTGCTAACTCCATTGTCCTATGAGGTAACAAAGTTGCGACCCTCATATGTTATTTTCCATTTTCTAGGTTGTATGTGTTTAGAACAACTACCCAATGGCCTTTTCTTTTTTTCTTTTGGTGACAAATAATGAATTTTTAATTTTAATGATGTAATTTTATGGACTTTCTATATATTTCTTTTTAGTAAATATGTTACTTATGTACTTTTTATTATTATATCATCCATAATGTCATCTTTACTGATATGCTTCTTGAACTTCATGTCATGTTCATGTCGCTTAAGTATAATTTAATTAAGTAATGGAACTAAGTTGTTGCATGCATAGATGCTATTCATAGTAGTCTTCCTGTACCCAATTCATTTTTAATTATTTTAATTTATCTAAAACAAAAGAACTATTATCCAAACTTCCAATTTTGTCTTTTTCAAGAGACAAATCAAAATGTTATTCTTACTATCATAACTAAGCATATGACTATATGTTCAATTTAAAAAATGTGTACTTTTTCATTTTTCAAAATTAAAGTTGAAAACTAAAAAAATTGTGTCACCATAGTTAAAACTCTCACTTGCATTTATTTGAATAGTGTGTGGGTAGCCCAAAACAAATATTCAAAACCATGAAAGTAATCTAATTTTTTAACTCAAATTTTACCATCAGTCTATATAAAAAAAAAGTATACTACATTTATTAAATTAAACAAAAAGGGTATCTAGTCACCTCTATTTTTTCTAAAAAATATGGATTAAGTATGTCAAGGTAGTTTAAATTTTTCGGTAACAAATTCATAAAGTAACTTTAACTTTTTGAAAAAACTAAAGATAAATAAACGATACTATTACTCATGTGACATGGCTAATGACGAAAAGCAAATTAATAGTCATATTATGCTTATTTTTCAAACAAAAACTTATAATAGTATTGCTGCTTTCATGTACACCCAATACTTCACAAAACTTCTTTCATGTTAGATGTACTCTCGTCCCTTGTGTGTTGAAATGACATTTTTTTACATTTGTTTGAAATTTTTTGTTGCAAGCTTAAACGACCATTTATTTGAACAGGGTATCGATATAGAATTTGTAATTGATGAAGAAGAATTTGGGTCCTTACTTACCATGTTCACAACATCCCGGAGACAGTTGCTACTAATGTTGGAGTTGTTACAGAATGACAACAAAAGGATAACCCATGTATCTTACGACACTAGGCATAGAATTAGGCAATTAGCATACTTTCACATTATCCATGAGTCTGACCTAGTATGTTGGCAAAGTACGAGAATGGATTGAAGATGTTTCGCCATTCTATGCCACCTACTTAGGACCATCGCTGGATTAGCATTGACAAAAATCGTCAATGTCGAGGAGATATGCCAATGTTCCTTCACGTACTAGCGCCCGACGTGAAGAATCGAGTAATTCAAAGGGAGTTCATACGGTTCGATGAGACAATTTCACGGCATTTCAACATAGTCTTGGCAGTATTATGCCTACATGAAGAGTTGTTGAAAAAACCACGGTTGCACAGATCCAGGATGAAGGTGGTTTATGTGAAATCACAAACTTTCTAAGACCATTGGAATTTGTTAAGCCTTGGTAAAGATAAGAAAATGTGTTTAAGATAAAGAAAAGTTTGAAATTTTGGTTAAGTGTCAAAATGAGGTGTTTAGAGGTTTTGTTGGGTGGCCAAAAGGAGAAGAACAACTTCTAAAGACGTTGTGTGAGCGAGAAAGGCTACTTGTCGACGGCAAGGAATGAGAAGATAACCCCTAAAGAGGTTATCTTGGCATTTTGGAAAAGTAAAGAAACCTCTAAATGTTGGCATTTAAGTTGTAGAAAGAATGCTTGAGAGGTTATTTGGGGTGTTTAAGGTAGGTGAGAAAGCTTTATTAAAGGTTAGTTGGCGTTTAGTCTTGATGTTTTGGACTTGTCAAGAGGCTTAGGCGTTTGAGTTAGGCGACAAAGGATATGTGAAATGGATATGGAGGTTATCTAGGTGTTTGGATGGCTTTGCAAGAAGGCTTAAAAGGTTATGTGGGCAAGAAGAAAGACTATGCGAGATGAACTAAGAAGTTAGCTATGTGTTTTGGACATGCATGTGGAAAGCTTAAAGCAAGCGATTTAAAGTTAATTCAAGTGTCTTAATATTAGTAACATGAATTTTAAGGTGGAAACGTAGTAGGAGGTGTCTTAAGGAGGATTAAGGGTGGATTCAAGCAAGGAGGAGGTGTCAAGATAATTTCATGCAAGGCTTTCTATAAATACCTAACTTCAGTAAGGAGTTTCTCACAACTCACTAGGGCATTTTTACTTAAATTGGTTTTAAAAGTTTAGAATTCGTGTCTAGTTTATGAGAGATGCCTACTGTGTGTTTCAGATTTAAGGAGGTTTGCATTTTGATCAGGAGAAGGCAAGAAGGTCATTTCTTAGGTGAATCTGAGCAAGGTGCATTCTAAGTAGAATATTGAACTCGTCTTTTGAAATTTAATTCTGAACTTTTGAAGTAAAAAAGCTAACTCATTTTAAAGCAACTTTTTAGAAGGAACTTTTGTCAAAAGAGTTATGTATTTTAAATTATGATTTTTTAAAGTTGGGTCATAAATTCTGAAAGTTATTCAATAATCTAGGTAGTGGTTAAGAGGCTTGGATGGTTAGGCAAGATGGGCATGCATTTTGAGTTTAGAGGTTATTGGGTTAGGTTGCACACACATGACAAGGTCATGCACAGCTGAGCGACAAGACATGTGCTTAGGCTATGCGCATGTCCCTGCCTTCAGAGGTTAGCGCGATGCACGGTGTGTAGGGAGCACCGACACGCGCAAAGCATGCTATGGGCGTATGGGGTAGGCGGCAAGGATGCACGTAGTAAACCCATTAAGAGGTTAGCACATGGCGTGCACCCACCCTTAGTGTGGTTAGAACACAGTAGGCCTCAGGCCATGCACGCGCTGCTAGCCCCATTCACTATGTCATTAGGCACTGTTGGCCTATTTTTGGGCGGTTTGGGTTGTTGGGTTATTTTTTAGAATTTTAAGGGAACTTTTGGATATTTTCACATTCAAGGAATTAATTAAGGATAAAATATGAATTTTTCAGGATAAGGAGGACAAGAAGGAATTTTTGGCTAAGGATCTGTACAAGTATTGTGAGTAACACATTGATTTCCAAATGATTTAATAAACATGTTGTCATGCTTACAAGCAATAGCTTGTGAGTAACACATTGATTTTTTAATGTTATTTATTAAAGGTGCTTTCAAGTTCTACAAGCAATAGCTTGTGGAATGATTTATGAATATGATTTCCAAGTTTTTATTGCAAGTTATGTTTTATGATAAATGTTTATGATAAGTTTCTAAAGTATTTAAGCATAGTTTAGACTATATTGTACAATTTGTATAACAACCCTTCGAGGGTATTACCTGTGCACAGAGGTTCCTTTGGTGAAGGTATTCAATAGATACCTAGATTTTTATCACTAGGACGGACTAATGAGACGAGGGTTCTACAAATGGTTTTTCATATCTTGAGATGATGATCTCTATGTTCCCACCCCAAGTAGCTATAACGAAATGGGGCACTACTAATGTCTGAATTTTTCCTTGTTAATATCATATAACAAGATGAGGGTCGTTAGAGGGTCCATCTTGCAACCAAGATAAGGGACATCAAAGGGCCCATCTTGTGGCTTATATGTATAGCAAGTGAAAGATAGAAAGAGATTTAAATATTATGTTTATGTTTTGTTTATGTAAAGAACCAAGTTAGAAGTAAAATCGTTTTAGGAAACTGTTTTCTAAAATTGTTGCTCACCAAGCCTTTCAACTTACCCTTTTAAAAACATTTTTCCACTTTCAAGGTACAGATTGTGGATCTCTGCATGAGGAACATACTGCTGTCAGGCCAACTTAGTTTTTGTTATCCAAGGACATTGTTTAGTTTAAGTAGTATTATGATTGTTCAAATATTTATACCTTCATGTTTTCTTCATTTTCCATGATATATTTTGTAAAATATTTGAAATGGATCACATTATGATTTTAAGTATTTCAAGTTTAAAAACTTCCGTTGTCGATTGTTTCACAGTTCCATGTCATTGTCAGTTGAGGTTGTTTCAGAGGTGAACGACTTTGGCTAACATCACGCCACGACTCAGGACAAGCAAGAAGGTGCCCGGGGAGAGATGTGACAATTTGAAGTTTTTTTAAAACCAATTATGTACTTCAACGGCTCCAAGTTGTGATCAACTGATTCATTAGTCTTTATACAATGTAGAATTGCCTTTGTGCATTAGATGGCACGTATATCAAGGTGAATATTCCAGCAATTGATCAATCGAGATATAGAACACGAAAGGGCGAAGTTGCCATAAATGTCCTTGGACTATATGATACTAAAGGAGATTTTGTGTTCGTATTAGCCGACTGGGAAGGATCTGTTGTTGACTCACGCATCCTTCGAGATGCCATTTTAAGATCGAACGACCGAAAGGCATCGAAGGGTAAGTACGTACACATTTTTATGTGAAGTATAATTTTTCCCTCCTGAGTTACAACATTTAAAGTGTGTGATGTCATCACAGGGTATTACTACCTATGCGACGTTGGGTACCCTAATGTTAAGGGTTTCTTGGCTCCATATAGAAGACAAAGATACCACCTCCAAGAGTGCATGGAGTAGGAAATGCACCTTCAACAACGAAAGAGTTCTTTAACATAAACATTCTTTTACACAAAATGTAATTAAAAGAGCTTTCGGTTTGTTGAAGGGTCGGTAGGCAATCCTTCAAGAAATGTTGTACTACCTCGTATAAGTCTAATGTCGCACGATACTGGCAAACGTTCATATATTGGATGACATAGATGAGGGTGATTCAACCTACGCGACAACTGCAGGTGACGATATACATTACATAGAGACTTCAAAAGAATGGAGTCAATGGAGGGACGAGCTTGCTGAAGAAATGTTTAGTGATTAGTAGTTGCGTAACCAGTAGCATGACTAGTGTGGCAGTAGTTCAGTGTTTACATTTACTTTAATTGTTAATGATAACCCATTTACTTGTTTTTCCAAACAGTTCGAAAAATTCTTTTAGCGAATGTATTTATTTACCAATGATATGAATGACACACTAGCAGTTCATTGGAAGCACAATGTATTATGTTTTTATATTTGCATTTATTTTTTAGTATACAAGTTCTTTAAGGACCCTAAAGCACTTGTGGACGAAAAAGGAGGAGGCCACCCTCGTCGAGTGCCTGATGGAGTTAGTCTTCGTCGGTGGTTGGAGGTCCGATAACGGGACCTCTAGACCAGGATACCATAGTCAACTCACGAGAATAATGGCTCATAAGATGCAAGGACAAAAAATTTAGGCTATGACTATCGCTAGTCACATAAAAATGCTAAACAGAATGTTCCATGTTATAACCAAGATGTGGGATCCATCGTGCAATGAGTTCAGATGGAATGATGAACCGAAGTGCATCACTACAAAGAAAGATGTGTTCGACAATTGGGTGAAGGCACTCTATTCCTTATGTCAACCATTATTAGCTTATAATCGAAAATAAACTAACACTTTAATGCAACACTTGAACAGAGTCATCCTACTGCGAAGGGCCTTTTAAATAGACCATTTTCCCATTACGACGAACTTTACTACGTCTTTGGGAAAGATCATATGACGGAAGGGCGCGTAGAGACATTCATCGATGTCTGGTCGAATGTGCCTAGAGGGTACGAGGGATTTTTTGCTAACGATGGTAACAATATGGAGATCCCTAGTATGTATGGTCAGGGACTAAACATGTCGCCTGAGAATATAATGAGCACACGACCTGGGCGTGCAAGTGACGGTAGGAATGCTTCAAGCAGGTCTAAGAGTAAGTGGGCTGACCAGTCGGTAGATACTGTGGAAATCATTCGCAATGCCATAGAGTGTGCCAATGACCAGCTTAATCACATTGCAGACTGATCGATCTTACAATAACAAGATGTAAGTGCAATAAGACAAGAGGTTGTTCGACAGTTACAGACCATCCCCGAACTAACTAGAATCGACAGGTTGCATTATATGCATATACTAATGCACAATGTCGATGACATGAAAGCATTCCTGGATGTACCCAATGAGCTTAAGTTCGACTTCTGCATTTCCTTTGTTTGTCTTGTGTGTCTCCTGCTTCATCTGCATTGTTTACTGTTTTTCTACTTTTCATATGTATTGTAATTCTGTTTTTATGTGAATGACAAGTTCTTGTAATCCAGTTCTTCCATGAATGTCATCTTTAAATATATATTTGCATTACTTTAACGAGTTTACGCGTTACGTGTGAACGACACAAGAAAAAAAAAAGAAACAGCACGCAACATAATGATTTAAAAACCAAATTATGAAATAAGTAGGGTATGTAAGAAAAATAATGAAAAACATATTTACAAAAAATTATATGATTTATGAAAATTATATATTAATATTGTTTATTTTATATAATAAAAAAATTATCATAACACTAGTATCGTAATCTTTCTCCCAAATGCATATTATCATAACACTACTATCATAATCCTTTCCTCAAACACATATTATCATAACATTACCTATCATAATCCTTCCTCCAAACAAATATTATCATAACACTACCTATCATAATCTTTCCTCCAAACACATACTATCATAACACTACCAAAAATAAACTTTCCCCAAACACATATTATCATAACATTAGTTTTATCATAACCCTAGGATTATCATAACACTAACCCCCCATAACTCTATCCTTCCTCCAAACGACCCCTAATTTTATCATAACACTAGGGACCATTTGAAGGAAGAGTTATGTGGGTAGTGTTATGATAAGATATGTTTAGAGGATGGGTTATGTGGGTACTGTTGTGAAAGTTTTTTTTTTTTTTGTTCAAATTCATGTTCAAAGTCCAATACACAAATTGTATATTTTTCATTTACAAATTGTCCTACGTTTTGTGAAAAATTTTGCCTTAATTTCTCCAACAATGACGTCCATATTGATATTAATTAATGACGACTACTTCAATTGTTACGTTTCATTAAATTGCATATTTTACTATGACATGCACCCAATAAACATTCAAACCATTGCAAATAACAACTGCAAATGCGGATTATGTGAAACATAACTTCATTAATACGAAAAGAAATTAATACTGAAATAGTTTTGTGGAAGAGAATTAAAAAGTAAAATCAAATATAGTAAACATGGAGAAGCATAAGAAAAGATAAGGATATGCAATGGAACAACACAAACAATCAAACGTCATCTCGTAGAATGACCATGCAGTAGTCCATCTTCAAGTCATTGAGTACATCAAGGAAACCTTTCATGTCGGTCAAACTACGCATCAGTACCCGCATGCAGCGCACTCTGTCCTACCTACTTAGCTAAGGGATAGCCTACAGTTGTCTAACGACTTCCTGGCGGGTTGCACTTTCATCTTATAGTGCTAACTTCGGCCACTCGGCAATGGCCCTCAGCTTGTCATTTCCATATTCCATGGCATCTCGAATGACGTCTATGGTTTCCACATTATGCCCTATTCGCTTCCTCTTTGATCTGCTTGAACCCATTTTACAGTCGCTTGCTCGACCATGTCTTAGGACACATATATCTTCGGGAGACTTGTAAACCCATGGCTATAATAGTAGGGATTTCCATATCATTTAGATTTTCAGGTGGAAATCCCTTGTACCTGTTAAGAGCATGCAACCCACAATCGGTGAATGTCTCCTCACGTCCTTCCATTGTATGATCTTTTTAAACACATACGATAGTTCGTCGTAATAGGAAAAAGGCTTGTTTAGGAGGCCATTCGCTGTAGGATGGGTCTGTGTAAAAAAATTCAAAGTATTTGTCAGTTTTCACTTCTATTAAATATAAATAACGGTTCACAGTTATTTTTTTCTCTACCCTGACCCAATTGTCGAACAAGTCATTTTAAGCAATTATGCACTTAACACTATCATTCCAGCTGAACTCACTACATGAGGGGCCCTGCATTTCTGCTATTTCTTAAAATGTTCTCTTCAACGTCTTTATATGACAGTTAATAATAGTAGTAGCTTGGACATTTTAGCCCGATAACCTTGTTGCCATCATCCAGACCAGTTGTGCCAGATAACCGGGTCTGAATGTGCCATTGTTCGACTTCCATCCTCCAGCAGACACTAACTCACCCAATCACTTCACGAGGGTGGCCTCCTCCTCCTTCGTCCATGCATGCTTCGAGGCACGTGACGAATTGACCATACTGACAATTGAAAGGGCGACAAAAATTTGAAAGTGAATTATGTACAATGGCAAAAGTAAATGCATAGAATGACAATTTTAATCGTGTATTGTGTCAAGGGTTAGTTTTTCATTAATTTCATGAATGGATGCTTACATTCAATATATAACAAGATAATTAAGGTACTAAAATAATAAAAAGAAAGCGCTACTAATTCTACACAATAGGATCTATTGATTACGCAACTACCATTGACTTAACATCTCTACAACTATATCATCCCTTCACTGAGTCCATTCGTTAGAGTTCTCAATAAAGTGAATGTCGTCACCTACAGTCGTCGCATAAGCCGAGTCACCCCCATCCATGTCCTCCTAAACATCAAAATTAGTCATCTCTTTGTTTATGAGATTGTGTAGCAGGCAACATGCCAGAATCACACGACATTGAACTTACACGGGATAGTAGGACTTGCCACAAAGGATTGCCCATTGACCCTTCAACAGACCGAACACTCGTTCAATAACATTGTATGCTGAGGAATGTTTCATTTTGAAGCACGCTTTTGCAGTTGTTAGTGCATTTTCAATTCCACGTCACTCCTGCAAGTGGTACCTTTGTCCTCTATAAGGAGCCAAAAATCCCTTCGCGTTGGGGTAACCCACATCACATAGATAGCAAAACCCTATTATGATATTGAATGATTTAAACGTTGTGATTTATAAAATTTTGAATATCGATGGAAGGAGTAGAAGTTGTAGTTACCCTTTGAAACCTGCAGCCTGTCAGGTCATGAAATAACATCTCAAAGAATGTGTGAATCAGTTGTGGATCCTTCTCATCCAACTAAGACAAATAAGAAATCGCCTTTTGTATTACAGACTATAAGGACATTTGTGGCAACTTCTCCCTTACGTGTTCTATACCTAGGGCGATCAACTTGAGGCACGTTCACCTTTATGTAAGTCTCATCCAATGCCCTAAGGCAATTCTGTAGAGTGAAAAGAACCGTGACATACAAATTAAATCGAATAAGCAAACCTCGAAGCACCTTCATCGTGGATCAGTGCATGTGTTAATTACTGGTTGTGGTTTCTTCATCAACTCGTTGTGTAGTCGTATCATAGCCAGCAGTACAAGGTTGAAATGACAAGAAATAGCCTTATCGGACCACACGAAGTCCTTTTGGATGACTCAATTCTTCACGTTGTGTGCTAGTACATGCAGAAACAGTGCCACCATCTCCTCGACATTGACGATTTTCATCGACGTCAGACCATCAGTAGTCCTTAGTAAGTGGCATAGAATGTCAAAAATTCTTCTGCCCATTCTAGTATTTTGGTGACATACTACGAACGCGTGGATCATATGGAAGTATGGAAGCTGCTAATTTTATGCCTAGTATTGTACAGTGTATACGACAACCTCTTATTGTCGTTTAGTAGTGCGTCCAACATCAATAGTAACTAACGTTGGGAAACTATAAAGATGGTTAGTATTGTAGCAATGTTTTCTAAAGCCATTGGAAGGTAACGACTATCTACCCGATGGAGTTTTTGTCTAATTAGAATGCTATTAGACCTGCGGTGCATGTGTTAAAACATAATAAGTATTGCATTTTTAGAAAAATTAACAATTTCTTGTTCGCCTACACCCTAGTGCAAAGTAGGAATATAAGACTATACACATTATACAAATATCGATGTTGTAGGTAAGTTGTATTGAAGTTACATAGGCTACTTGTATTGAACTTTATTTCCTTAAACAGAAAACAGAAAACCCTACCCGTTATAAAATCAACGTCGATTATGTTCTTTTGTTTGGGTAACTTTTTTCATTTTTAAAGAAAATATATGATTAGATTGTTGGAATTTATGTCCTAAGACTCGTAGTTTGCAATCATATTCTATTCAATAAAGTCGTTATTGATACTATAATCTTAAAGCCAGTAAACTAAGGACCTGAGGCTATTATTAAGTAAACTTGAACTTTATGTAGAGACATAAATGTGGATCAAGTTCGAGTATATAGCCTGAATAGTTTATAGTATATGAATACGGTTGGGCACCTTATTCTGGAGACACTATGGATGCGGCCTGCTTTGTAGTTAGTACAAACGATGTGTTTCTAAATCGTTCATGTAGAGACATGGAAGTGAAGACATCCTATGTAAAGAGTTTACATAAGATTGAAACCATAGAAATAGACGTTTTTAGGTTATAATACCGTTGACTTTAATCAAACTGATTATTTCGTTTATAGATATCTAATGTAACTTAATCTTAATCCTAAGCTAACTATGAACTTCTGTTCACACGGGGATTATATTTAGATTTACATAGGTGAGGGCAGCTCAATGACGTTGGCCCAATAAGCCTCCCATTTCAGGGGTAACACTGGGTGGATAACTAGGGACATAGGGTGCAAGATGGAATTCACTCTTACCTACTCTAGGGTTAGTAGATAGGTTGTTCCCTTAAGGATTGAATCCAGGTCTTGAACAAGGGGTCCACCCTCTCATTGGCCTGAGAGGGATTCAGTTTAAAGGTTGGACCTTAAACCAATTGTTCAGTAGTGGATCAGTGAAACTTAAGGAGAAAAGATATAATCTCGGTGGTAAAACGGTACTTTGATCCAACCAAGATTATGAACAACCTGTAAAGGATTAACTTACTTATCATGATCATATCACATGGACACAAATATATCTATAGTGAGGGGAGTGTAACTACGGGACTTTAGTGGAATGACCCATTAGTTAACGAAGGTTGATTAACTCGATCTAAAGAATTTAGCCAATTAATCTCGATTTGTTGAAGCTCACGATATATAGGTCCATTAGGTTCTCCCGCTAGCTCATAAGGAGTCAACTTAGAACATTATGATGGAATAATTTGAATTGTTCAAATTAGGTAAAGAGAGAGAAACAAACGAATATATTTGATATAACTGTCAGTTATAACTTAAGATAGAGATTCATATTTAAATGTATTTGGAAGCTCAGAATTGATGGAAAAGGTCAAAGATGTAAAAAATAAAAATGTTGACTTTTGACTTTGAAAAATTAAACTTTGACCGACTTTATATTCAAATGTGATTTGAATTTTAGAAAAATGAATGCAGATTCATACTCGAGAGGTTGAAATCAGTTAAAACGGATAAAATGGTAAAATGTCAAAATGTTGACTTTTGACTTTTTAAATGTCAAATTACCATATTACCCTTGGAAGCACATTGCATGTAATTAACTAATGGCTTCATGCATGTGAGACACCTACTTGATGATATGCCAAGTGTAGAGAGTGGAAGCTCACTACATGCAAATTTTGCATGTAGTTTGCTTATAAAATGAATGGATTGGAAATGAAAAGTTAGAGTTACTTTTGATAATTTTTGATTTTGTGATATGGAATTGCAAAATTAAAACCAAAATTCTTTTTTCTCTCCACAAGTTCTTCCTCCTAAATCCATCTCTCTCTCTATTTTCTCCACTATTTGAGTCCCACAACTCGATTCTAAGTCCAGAGAACAGCGAATCAACGCTAGTGGTAGTCTCGACTTTGATTTCATGAGGAGATTGTGAAAAGCACGTGAGGAGATTACAAGAAAAGAAAAGTATCAAAGGTGAGTTTTTTTCTTTTAACCTTATCTTTGTTATTTTAGGGTTTTTTATGCATGTTAATTACTAAACTTGTTTAGTTGCAATTAGAGTAAAATTCGATCCAAATTCTGTTGCGCATGTCTACCGTTTCCAACATGGATGTGGTTTCTGCGTATATGACCTACATTTGTTAAGTGTAGTATAATGTTTGGAAAAATAAACTATTTGTAGTAAGATTCTTTCAAATGCGTAAACCCTAATCCAATGTGCATCGAGCCACCTTATCTTAAAGGTATGTGGAAAATATTTCTATAAAACATATTGGGTTTGATGGTTAAATTCATGGTCGTGTGCTTTGTAAATCAACAATGGGTTGGACTTTAAAAAAAATTAGTTCGTAATTTTCATGAAATAACAAGGACAAATGTTCTATTCATGCTAGCGAATAGTGAAATGCAATGTATTTAAAAAACGTAAGTTTGCAAACTTTAGAAATGGAAGTTGGAAAGTAGAGAAACGAAATTGACAGTGCAAAAAAGAACCGAATATTATATAATACTTGGTAAAAAAATTTATTCCAAGTCCAAACAAATATTATTACAAAAGCAACAATGTGTGGCAAAAGTTCAGTTCCATGTACACTGTACTAACAAGACAAAAATGATGCGAAAAGCATGAAAAAAATTTACTACAAGAGGACGAAACTGTAGTACCTCTTAGAAGGAAAGTATGAACTCGGGTGTCATACAAAAAATGAAAAGGAGAGGAAGGGTAAAGACAAGTGTTTGGTTAATTGAAGAATGAAAAAAAAAACAATAAACAATATGTATCGTATACTTTGGAGAATATACCTGATGTTCAAATGAAAAAATAACACTCATTAACATTAAGCAAGAAAATGTTAATGTTTTTAGAAGAAAAATTTGTCTGCCTTATCATTTGTATCGTTTTTGTCATTTGTATCCTGAGAGGTGAACAAGTGTGGACATTAGGCGTTGAAAGGTTGTTGTCCTTAATTGCGAAGCTATATGCACTTTATAAGTAAAATCTTCTAGATACATCTTTCTTGATCAAACGTAATCATATGGATCTCAAGAGGCGATCATGTGTGGCGTTTAAGGACTCTGAGAGGAGCATGCCTTAATTATAAGTTGGTTGAGCGAGTTATATGGGATCGAGGTGTCGCATTACTTAATCGCATTACAATGCATAGATATTTATTCGCTCTTCCTCGCATAAAAGTTAGTTTGCATTTCCATCTCGTTATCCATATTTTTCCTTACAGAATCTCTAGGCGTAGACCTTTAGTGGTAGTTTGTTCCTACATTTCTTTTATATTATTCATTATTTTTAAATTATTTTATACTGCCTATGATAGGCAAACCCTAGAACTAATATCATGATTCAATTCCCTGTATTCGACCCTGGATCGCCCAGGTAAACCTACTATTTCGCTTGCACTTAGGCAAACAATAGAAAAACTTGTACTCAATGAAAATTGAAAATTGAGCTTATGACCCAATACTTTAAAATTTGCAGAAATGGCAAATTAACAAGTCCAATCCAATTGAAATTATCGAATGACCAAAATGCCCTCATAGTTAAAAATACAGAACACCATTTTGATTACTTTTTTATTTCTATCAGATGGTAATCTGATTACATCTAATTATCAATGGTATTGATTGCTGTCTAATTGCTATTTGATCATTGTTATTTGACTACTATCTTATATTGATAATTAATGATACTGATTTACCATTTCATTGTTATTTAATATAGTATTGATTATTATCTAAGTGAAAATGATACTAATTGCTATCTAATGAACTTGCATTTATTGTTTGATTACTGTATGATTGTCATATGAGTACTTTCTATTTTTTTTGTCAATTAGTTAGACTTTTAATAGTCATTTGATTACCTTTTGATTGTTATATGAATACTTTCTTTTTGTCATAGTAATTTTACAATATTGAATTATTGATGGGACGTATTAACAACTAGAGTTGATGTTGAAGACGAAATATTTGAGGTGCTTTTTTCCAAGAAGTGTACTTTATACTTATTGATAACATATTGAACAACGTTGTATATAATTGATATCTTATACTTCGTTTTGTATTACAAGTTTACGAGTCATTATATTTGATTGTTATAATAATGTACAACTTGTTGGACATCACTTAACAATCTATTAAAATTACGTGTATAACTTATTGAGTATATCATTAGTAATTACATATTGGATATCATGTAGCAATCTATCATCTTGATACTCAGTAGTTTATGAGGGGAGATTATAATATCAACCATAAATTAAAAGATACAAAGTTACGAATTTTACCAACCACACTAATAAAACAGCAATCCAATGGAAATAACAAAATACAAAAAATCACATGAAAATCGTATAGTAATCTACTATCAATTAGATAGCAACCAGATAAAAGCATACAAAAATTAGATATCAAACTAATAAATGTCATATTTGCACTTTTTTTCTCTTTAAATAGTGGTTAACTTATGTGAAAATTTGGTATAAAGTATGTCATCAAAGCCTTGAAAAGTCCTAATTTAGTCAAAATAATATATTGCATATGGTTGAATTGTTCTGGCAGTCATAGGTGACAATTAAATGGAATAAATATCTAATGAAAATCACTTGACAATTAGATATCACAATAATATATCAATCACATCACATTATGAAATAGAGATGAGTTAGCTTTTACATGTTAGTTGGATAGACATTACAAATTACTTAGTATCTAATAAAAATCATGACAATTAGATAAAAATAACACATTAATAAATATCAAACATAAATTAAATAACAATCAAATACGAACTATTGCAAGTTAAATTAAAAACGAGGGAGAAAATATTTAAGTGTTTTGAAACAATTTAAAATTTAGAAGCAAGACAGTGAAATCAAAGAAGAAATTGAAGTAAACAGAAAATGAGAATAAATTGAAACAATTTCTTACACCAAGATTAATAAATCATATAAATTAAACAAGAAAATAAAGAAATTAATCAATCAAAGATTTATAAGGGTAAAGTTTGTTTATAAACAATGTAAGGGTAAAGGTAGTGTGATGAGACTTCATCAGATGGTTGCATTGAATAAGAGGAGAGTAGATTATTCAAACAATTATAAATAAAAAAAAGTAAGGAAATTCTTGATAATTATATTAGGTGTTGTCTTCCATTTCACTAAATAATTATTTTGCTTTTGATTGAATATAAAAAATGGGTAAATTAAATACAGACATTTAATACGGGTAACCCATAAAACAATATTTGAGGTCGAGGGTCATTTTGGAGAAAGTGAAAATAATGGTAAGAAGAGAACATTTGGTTGGGTGAGATGGGGTTTTGTTTTGTAAGCCATAATGACCAAGGAGCCCTCCACGTGCACAATAATGGAGGAGCCCTCATTTCTTCCCAATCGCCATGGCTGAATGAATCTCAAAACTCTCAGCTCAGAAACAAAGACGCAAAATCAAATATATTAAGCAAATTTTTGCAACCCAACCACGGAATGGGGGCGTTTATCAAACTCGAGGATTCTCCTATGTTCTTGAAACAGGTACCTTCCTTTTATGGATCGAATTGCTCTAATTTTGATTCTTCTTGTCGAATTCTGTTGGCTTACGGATTTGTTTCAGTTTTGAGCTTCTCTGCGGTTATGTGTGCTGTTGGAATCATTTCTTTCTACTTTGAGAAGATTTAATCCGGTTGTTTGTATTTGACCTTGTGTTTTTGTATTTTTCTGGCTTCCGTGTCCGTTTCAATGTGAAAAACAATCAGACGGGGCTTGCCTTTTCTTTTTCCCCTTTTCATTGAAT
>JBBPDI010000005.1:11631499-11656139 GCA_037974545.1 Cucumis variabilis
TCCTATTTGGAATCTTCTGGGTTTTGTTTTCTTCATTGGACTTCAGTTTGGATGTGGGCCGCTCAAATGAGTTGTAATGTTATGAACATTGTAGTTGACAAATGATTTTTCATTAATATATTTTTGAAAGATTGAGACAAGAAACCTAAATTTACTAGAATTTCAATCTACTAAATTATAATTTATTGTTAATTTTTAGAACAATTATAACCCTATAATAATTATTAATTATATACAAAATTTCGAATTTAAATGAAAATGACATTTATATTATACTAAGTAGGTAAATGAAAACTTTCTTTTTTTGCCTAGTAAAAATATTTTAGAAATTCAATATAAAATTAAATCTTTTCTAATATTAAAAAATTAATGATTAAACAGAGCATTGTACCATTGTTTTTCATCACTCGTGAAGATTTTGAGAAAAAAAGTCCGGCTTCGGCGAGTTTTCTTTATAAATCAATTTCCGTCGTTTCTTCCATCAATTTTTCTGTTATCAATAACGTTCTTCATTTTGGTTCATTAGTTTTGTTCGAAATTTCGTTTTCTAGACAACTTTCGATTAATTAGCTTTCTCAATTACTTTCGTTTTGTTCAAATTATAATCAATTACTTTCGTTTTCCTTTTTTTCAAATTTCGTAATTTACTTAGATAATCCTTACACGTATATACCACATCATATATACAATATGACATATATAATTATGTACAGTAAGAAGTTAAAAATTTTCCTTTGTTTCATCCGACAGAATTTGTGTTTAAATTATATGTTTATATAATAAATATTACTAAAACAATAGTAAACGACATGATCATACATACATAATTTTCCTTTATAAATGTATTTGATTCCTTTATAAATGTACTTCAATATATCTGCAATTTATAATAGTTTTGTTATGTTATTTAGTATATATATACCCCATATTATATACAATAATACTGAATACATAATTTTGACAGAATTTATGTTTAGATTATAGTAAATACTACTAAAACAATAGTAAACGACATATATTTTCTTTATAAATGTATTTTATTCCTTTATAAATGTACTGTAATATATCTCTAATCTGTAAAAGTTCTTTTATGTGATTTAGTATATATATATATATACCCCATATTATATACAATAATACTATATAGTGATATTTAAAATTTTTTTAACTATGAATCTCAATAAACTGTAGAATGTATCGCATTCAAAACTACATGTTCGTTTGCTTGGCTATTTAATCGAATATCTAAAATATACCTAATATACAGTACTAACCTCCAAATTTCTACCCAGATTCTGTCTACAAAAATTATATCTTTATCGGCCGTCGAAAGTTTTCTTCTTCACTACCAAAATCTCAATAAACCTTAGAATGTATCACATTCAAAACTACATTTTCGTTTGTTTGCCTATTTAATCGAATATTTAAAATATATCTAATATGCTTAATATTAGATATATACAATACTAATATCGAAATTTCTACCCAGATTCAATCCAAGAAGTTTTGTATTTGTCGGTCGTTGAAACTTTTCTTTTGCACCGCCAAAGTCTCAATAAACCCTAGAATGATTCACATCCAAAATTACATTTTTCGTTTAATTTCCTATTTAATCAAATATCTAAAATATATCTAATATACCTAACGTTTCATATATTTTGAATCTATACAATACTAACCTCAAAATTTCAACCCAAATTCTGTTCGAGAATTTTTGTATTTGTCAGTTGTTGAATGTCTTCTTCTTCACCTCTAAACTCTCTAAAATTTCTCTATAAAAACTATAACCATGTTGGAATGAGTAGACGACCGTTTTCATAGAAGAAAAGCATTAAAAGGTTTTCCACTTCTTTCCAAAACCATATCCCATGATTTTTTTTTCTTTTAGATATATTTTATAATCAATTAAATAATAGCAATGGGTATTAAAGTAATTTGGGTCATATATTTGTGCAATATAGAGACCCATTTAGGACATTTGTGAAATTTTTAGAAAATTGGACCCTTAATGTAATATCATATAACAATTTAGCTGATCTTAGTTAAAGACCCTGGATTTTTACGTGCAAAATTATCTTTAGTACTATATTTCATAAATGTTTGCTAGTTTTGTAGTTTATCTTTTTTAAAAGAAGATAGGCTTTTTTAGTGTAAAATTTGGATGATTATACACTTTTTCTATTTATTTATAATTATTTATTTAATATTTTTTTGGGTCTTTTAAAATATATAGGAAAGTTCCAAAAATGGCCCAGGATTATTTGGCATCTAGTTCGTGATATATTTGGAAAATGATCATTTATATTTTGCTATTCTTTCTTATAGCATAGTTTAGATTTGATCATCTAGATTTAGGTACGATTTTTTTCAAGATTTTTTTTTGTACGCGATGATTTAGATTTGGTCGTTTATATTTGAAACACAATTATTTAGATTTGGCTATTTTTGTACACGATCGTTTACATTTGAAAATCTAATATCCAAACGGGTTTTTTTTCATGATCTTTTATATTTGGCATGCAATTTTCAAAAACCAAATAACAGTTTGAAAAAAATATTTAAAAAATTACCGAAGAAAGAAAAAGACGGTGGAAAGGAAAAAAATTATAGAAGAACAGAAAAAGATGATGGAAAAGAAAAGAAAAATCGTAGAAAAAAGAATATGAAAATGAAGGACAAATGAAAATTTTTTAAAAATTGCATTAAGAGAAAAAAACAATGGAAAGAAAAAATATGACAAAAAATAAAAAGGAAGAAGAGAAGAAAATATAAATGATGATAAGAAAGGACAAACCTGAATTCTTTTTAAAAAAGGTAAATTTCTTGAACTTTTTCAATTTGTGACACGAGCCGTAAATATTTTGTCGTTGATTCTGTTTAGGAAACTTAATCTATTTTTTTCATATTTAAAAAATGCATTTATTATGGAGAGAGAATACATTTGAATTAGCAATGAAATATTGTATATCTTGTTATTAATATTTTAAGGTTATGATTTAATAAGTATCATTTTATTCTTTGACTTATATATATGGTATGTATCCTTTCAATTTAGAAATTTAGGGTCTGTTTGATAACGTTATAGTTTCCTCTTTTCTGTTTTATGTTTCTTCGTTTTTTAGAACAAGAAACATGAATGTGTTTGATAACTATTTCTGTTTCTTGTTTCATAAAAAAAACAAAAAACAAAAAACAAAAACATAAACGTGTTTGATAAATGTTTTTTGTTTCCTATTTCTTATTTCATATTTTACATATAGAGAACAAAAATAAAACTAAGAGATATTTTAATTTACATATATAGAACAAAACTAAAAAATACTTACTGCCCGTGTAACAAAAATTAAAAACTCATGAAACCACCACAATATTATCATAAATTCTAGATTTATCCTTGTTGGTTTTGAATTTTGTGCTAAATGCATGTGAATCTTTTTCGTATTATTATTTCTTCTTGTTCATATTATCACTTCTTCTTGTTCGAGATTTCTTCATCTCCTTTTATAGAATTTCTTTCTTCTTTGTCATCTCTCATCTTTGGCATCATCTCCCATCTTCAACGTCTTCTCCTTATTCTTTTTCATTATCTGGTATTGTGTCCTTCTTCTTCTTCTTTTTTACTACATGATTGTATACCAAGATCTAAACAATAAGTCATCTATCCCAGATATACGAAGATATATCACTATCTAATGTAGATAGATAAGATTTAGACAAGAACGTTTAGATTTGGTACAAGATCTTGTACCAATATTATCAAGATTGTTTGGATATTGACACACGATCGTTCATTTAGATTTGATACAAGATCACATACAAAGATCATTTAAATTTGGTACAAGATCGTTTAGATATACGTGATTATTTCATTTAAATTTGGTTTTAAATCGTGTACCAAGATCGTTTAGGTTTGATACAAGATTGTTTAGATTTGGTACAAGATCTTTTATATTTGATACAAGGTCATGTACCAAGATCGTTTTACTAAGATCTCAACGATCATGTACCAATATGTGAACGATCATGTACCAAGCTTTTCACATGTATGTGTGGTCGATTAATCCGAGATATTTTTGTTATTTCACGTTGTAAGCTTATGGGCTTTTCGTTTTTAAAATTGTTCTATACGATGTGAATATTTTTGCGTTTTGTTCTATTTTTGAAAAAAGAAAAACCATTCTAAAAAATATTAATTTGATGATTTATTTACAATTTTAATTTGAACCAAAAAATATTATGTAACATAAACCATTAAAACTTATTCTCTTTTTTATATTTGCAATCATATGTTGATTATGAACTTTATTAAAAAAAAAAGTATAAAGGCATGAATTAGTGTGTATTTAAAACAAATGTTGGAGAAATTTAAAATTAAACCCAACTTTCTTGCTTGTTGGATTTGTTAGGCACAGTTTCAAGAAGTTAGAAAATAAAACTAGAAATTAGTTATAAAACAATGTTAATTGTTACTAACTAATTTTGGTTGGAATAGCCTTTGTATAAAGAAATGTGAGTTTTGATCAAATGAATATTTATCTTTGATTCTTCATTTTTGTAGTCTCCAAAAGAAAATGAATTGCCAAACCACTCTAAAATGTTGATACTTCTGTTCCCTTCACACTTTCTCGAAATCTTCTACTCTATTCTTGAAGATTTTTCTTTACCTGTAATCCAAGGAAAGAAACTTAAAGTTGAGAGGAAAGTGAAATGATGCATGTCAAAAAATAAAACTAAAATGAATTTTCTTTTTTTTACCTTTACTATAGGAGTAATTGGGTTGGGTCGAGTCAATTTTTCTTTAAAATTGACTGATCCAAACTGCATAATTCCTGTGCTGTCAGTGTCGACCTGATGGAACCCACACTCAGGTCGGGTTAGATCATGTATTTTTTAAAGTAACTCCAAATGTAAGATAAGAATGTGCAACAAAAATAAGATAAGAACAAACAAAACAATGACACCATTCAAAGAGAGAGGCCATTCAAAGAGAGAGGCCATCAAAAGTGAAATGATGCATGTCAAAAAATAAAACTAAAATGAATTTTCTTTTTTTACCTTTACTATAGGAGTAATTGGGTTGGGTCGAGTCAATTTTTCTTTAAAATTGACTGATCCAAACTGCATAATTCCTGTGCTGTCAGTGTCGACCTGATGGAACCCACACTCAGGTCGGGTTAGATCATGTATTTTTTAAAGTAACTCCAAATGTAAGATAAGAATGTGCAACAAAAATAAGATAAGAACAAACAAAACAATGACACCATTCAAAGAGAGAGGTCATCAAAAGAAGAAAAAAAACACAAACTGCAATAGAAGTAGAACAGGGAGATCATCAAGAGTTGTCAATAAACAAAGAATGAATAAGAGGACCAGTAACGAATGTGTTACAAGGAAAATAAGCAAAAAAGAATGAATTTAAACCCATCAATAGAGATGATTCAAACTCAATTCAATAACTAATTTCAAAGTACAAAAACAAAATAAAGAATCTATAAGCAGAATATAGAAATTTCACCTGAAAAAGCGAAGACCCCACAGACGAAGAAGAGATAACGAACAGAAGTCAGATGGGTAGAATCAGTTTCCTTTGGATTACAAATTAGAGTGGAAGGGAAATTCAAATTGGGTTATAGGTAAAAGAGAAAATATATTTATGGAGAAAAGGTTGATAACAATTCAAATTCGACACTAAAATATCTTGATGTCTATAAAATTTGTGTATGGTATATAAATATTAAAGAACAAATACAGAAAAAGGGTAGCAAAAGCGAAGAGACTGGAGACTGACATTAGTGACAATAGAAAAACACCTACAAACATTACTTTACTCATCCTCAACGAACAGTGAAATTTTGTATGATACCTGACATTGGTTCAAAAGTGACTATAAAATTCTTCACAGCCAGTCCCCATGCTCAGCTAGTACTGCAGACACCTAAGCTTTCTGGACAACTAATACTTCACATAAAGATTGATGAATGAGGAGCGAAACTAGAACGACGATGGGTGACATGCAACCATTCGCTCAACAAGATTGTGTGTGTAACAGTGGTAGAAACGACAAACCCAAAAGAACAACAAACGACAGAGAATGACAGATGGGTTTATGTATTTTTATAAAGAAAGATGAAGAAGAACCCAAAACAACGGAGAATGAACGAACGAACCCAAAACGACGGTGAAGGCTAGAGCAAATAGAGATAGAGAAGGAGAATAAAGAAAGAAGGAGAGACATTTTAACTTAATAGTGAACCAAAACCGAAATCGAATGCGTTTTGGCTTGGTTCGATTCGAAACCAAATTGGATTGAATCGGTCCGTCTGTTTGATTTGGTTTTTTACATTCCTAATGTAACACTCATACCTAAGTTAAGAAGTAAATTGTTGACTAAGTGTTTAAGAGAAAGCTTTTTGAACAGTCTACACGATAAAAGGTTGGCGATTTGAAGTGGTACGTGAAGAAACAAGGTGATGCGATGAGACTTTTAGTGGTTAAGTGTTATTATGCGAAGATGAATGACTAGGCGAGAAGAAATAAGGAAACTACTAGGAAATTTCTTAAGTATTTTAATAGGTCACATGTAGAGATTAAGTTAAGCATGATTAAGTTTAAACCCTAAGCTTACACGTGCACCACTAAGAGTAGGAGTTGGCAAGCTAATAAGAGTTTAAGGGTGACTAAGCTTGTTTAGGAAGTAGTATAAATAAGGGTCTCCAGCCAAATTTTGGAACATTGTTACTCTACAGAATTCAAGAGAAAAACTAAAGGGCTAAATTGTTGACAAAGTGTCTACACTAGAAGAAGAAGAGCAATTTTGGGTTTAAGTTATTAAGTTTATAAGTGTTTTCTTCAAAGTATTTAAATGATTTCCAACTTTCTTATAAATTCTTTTTGATGAATTGAAATAATTAATTATTTCAACATGTATGTTTCTAAAGAGATTTCTAAGTTAAGCTTATGCTATGTTTAAAGCAAGTTTTATTATGTTTCTAAAGCAAGCTTTATATGTTACAATGATTATGAAATGTTGTTCAAACCATTAGTCTAATTCCTGACAATGAGCTGACTGTTATGTGCACATAAGGAGTAAAGGTGGGTATTGAAGATGTGCATGGTCAGATGAGGCATGACAAGCATAACAATGTCTAAAACATGTCCATTATGCTTCGACCTGAGCAACAAGGACGAATCTATATATTCTCGAATGCTGTTGTTACAGTAGTGTAAACGCAAAGTATTAGGACCTAGTGTAGAGAATGCTTCGGGATCCTTGGCGAGATAAATAATTGTTGACTAATGTGTGTATTATGTGAAATGTTGAACTTATGTGTTTGTTAAGCGAAATGATGTTCACAAAAGGTATTTCATAGAAAAGATTATTTTAAAACCTTACTAAGTTTGTTGACTTGCGTTTTTAAATTTCATCTTCCAGGTATCAGGCGTTAAGGCCAAGTTAAGTAAGGGTGTGGAGCTGCTACACGAGAAATGTTGCTAAGCGTTTTACTTTTAAGTGTAAGTGTTGTACCTATGTTATTTGTATGAAGTGTTGTAAAACTCTTAGGTTAAGTTTAATAAAAGTTTATTTGTTTACATTTTGTGTTAATTTATTTTATTGTTTAAACTTTTTTTGAAATCCATAAATTAAGACAAAGGGAAGTCACTAGGCAATTAAGCAAAGGTTAAGGACCTCAAGCTGAAGTGTTTTGGCATTTAATGCATCAGAGATACTCAAAGTCAAGTCGCGTGTCGCATACCAAGCAAGGATGTACGCAGGCGGCGTGTGACACCTAACCTTTACTTTTGTTAATTCTTGTAAAAAGCAAAATAAAAGAGATAATTGTCTATCATAAGACATCACAAGCCATTAACATGCATTAGTGAGAAGAAAAGGAGAAATAAATCCTTTGGTCTATACCAAAAATATTTTATTAACTGTATTTGTCACGCCCCTCCCCAAAGTCATTTTGTGTGACCAAGTGGTGACGTGATTATCTAGACAATCTACGTGAGTCTCTTCACGAGATAACATTCATATCGTCTAGTAAGCGGATTACATATAACCAACAAGCTTAGATTTGGAATGTGAACCCAAATGTAATAAGAATACTTCATTGATATCTAAATAACATAGTACATTCAACACTTAATACAAAGTTCCCTTCAAAATATTTATACACAACATAAATTCAAACGACATTTATACTCTTCTCTTCTAGGTTCTACATGCTATGGAACTTGATAGTGGCCACTGCCAAAATAATGTGTTTCCAAATGACACAGTAAGCAAATAAGGCTGCCAGTTTGATGTTGGATGTCCTTCGCTACCTCGAGGGGGGATAGGGATAAAACAAAACATTTAAAAGATTAGATAAAAATGTCTAGTGAGTGGGGTCTTTTATCAATAATTTAATAAATCGATCTTTGTCTTAACGCATTACAATGGTTTCACCAAATCATGTAATACAAATACTTTGTGTTTCAATGAAAGAATATAGGGGTTTTAAAGTAATTTATTTCAATATGTTAGGTGATTAACACAATTCATCATCATTCATCTTATAATCACCATGTAAAATCATTCTACTTATTTAATTACATCTTTGTACCATTTCCTCAGCTCAAGCGTTTACCACCCTCTTTTGTCAAGTTGCAGCTATGTAAAGTAGTCTCAACACATTTAGCAAGTTTCATCAGTTCCATCATGCAGAACACATCTTCCAATGTCATATCACATAGCAAGCAAAGGGTATCTCATACCAGATCACATAGCAAATATGAGACATTTTATTCCAGATAACACAGCAAGTATGAGACATTTTATTTTAGATCACACAACAAGAATAAAGTATCTTATCCTATATCACACAGTAAGGATAAGTCATCCTATACCAAATCACACAACAAGTATGAGTCATTCTCATTGCATAAGGTATAAACGATCATCATTTCATTATTTCAATTCATATCAAATTTTATCCATTTATAAATCATATGCATTTGGAAAGCATAATGGAAGTGATATAGCTCGAGGTTCGAATAGAAATATCATTATAAGGATTTAAACACATTGGAAATCTTTTTTTTTATTGAAACATTTTAAAGAAGAACCACTCACAATCAATGTGCTTCCTCAACCAACTCTTTAGCTGAGAACCTTCATACTCTCTCTTGCAACTTCTTGCCATATTCAAGTTCTCTGAAAATCTTGGAGATTATCTTAATTCTTTCTTAAGCAAGCTTAGAGTAAAAGCAGCTTCAAAATGATCAAACTTCGCCTATTTATAAGTCTTTGTGATGACACTTTCAATTCCAGAATGATTACTTCTACCTAGCAGTGAGAATGGTCCAATGTCAGAACGCCATGTGTTAGTGCCACATCCTTATCCTAAATCTTGATTGGACAACAAGGTCAAATCAATTATTGACTTCCTTATGTAAAGGCGATGTTACTAGTTCCTAATAAAGTAAGCTCAAAACGCATATAAGTTCCTCGTTGCATAGATGTCTCATTGCATAGGCTACTCATGTCGCATGAAATCTTATCGTGTAAGGTAAAATGCGATCAGGTCCTCACAGTATTAGAGTTTAAATTTCTTGAAGATCTGTGAAGTTTATGAATTTCTTGAAAATCTTGAAAATTCTACAATGGTCATTGCAAAGTTTGAAAGAGAAAGGTTTAATGGAGGAGGAGATTTTACTCTATGGACAAAAATAATTCAAGCAATTTTGAGTTTTCAAAAGGCATTAAAAGCTATTCAAGATGCCAATAAGTTACAAACAAAATAATGACTGAAGTTGATAAAAAGAGCATGAAGGAGCCAACCTATGAAATCCTAATTCTCAACATCACAGATAATGTACTAAGGCAAGTGATAAATGAAAATACAACTTATGAATTATGGGAGAGACTAAAGACTCTCTATGACCATAAAGATTTACCAAACAAACTTTATGTAGAGAGAGACTTTTTTTCTTTTGAAATGAATCACTCCATAACTTTTAATGAGAACATGGATAATTCAAGAAACTGACAAACGATTTAAATCAACTAGGAGAAAAGCTTGGGGTCGAGAGCAAGGCTACCATCTTAATAAATTCCTTACATGATACTTACAAAGAAGTGAAATCAACTTTGAAATATGGAAGATAATTAATTTCAGTGGATGGCGTCATTATTGCTTTGAAGAGCAAAGAGCTAAAACTTCAATAAAGGGAAAGAATGTTTAGGGTGTTAAGTCCTTTTTTCTCCAAGGGGAAGAATCAATTCAAGAATAATCATTTTAATAAGAACTAAAAAAATTACAGAGATGGGCCTAACTTGAAATGTTTTATCTATCATAAAGAAAGACATTTCAAGAAGAATTGCCCATAAAGAGGAAGACAGTATAGAAGAGATGATAAAAAAAAAAATTTAAACCATATAAAACATAATAATCAAACAGCTACAGAGATCACAAAAGAGATGACTCAAAGAGGTCAAGAGAACATAGAAGATATTAAGGGCATGCTAAAGAAGAGGCTTATGAATACACTGAGATACTTCTTGCTGTAAATAAAAGGGCTATGGAAGTTGAAACTAAGGAGGAAGATAGGGTTTTAGACTCGAGTTGTACCTACCATCTAACTTACAAGAAGAGCTAGTTTATTGGCCACAAATCAAAGGAAGGAGAATCAGTTTACATGGACAATAACAATGAATGTGAGATCATTGGAAAAGGCTTAGTACTATTAAGGCTCACAGACAGCAAGGAGGTTCTTTTGAGAGATGTTAGACATGTTCCAAAACTAAAATAAAAAACCTAATTTCTTTAGGAATGCTCGATGTTTAGGGATGTACATTCATTAGAGAAAAAGGAGCCTTGAAGATAGAAAATGAAGACAAAATTGTCCTAACTGGAAAGAAGCTAGATGGCCTCTATGTGTTGAAAAGAGTCACTCAACCTAAGTATGCCCTATTTTCATAGACAGAGAAGAATGTTGAAATGAAACTATGGCATAGAAGACTCTCACACATTAGTGAAAAATTAACTCATGAAGAAAGGTTTAATTTAAGCAAGGGGAACAAAAAGAAAACTTATGTGAGCATTGGGTGTATGGAAACTCGAAAAAAATGAGGTTTACTAGAGAAGATGTGAGGCCCAGATCCAAGAAAGGGAGTTCTATTGAAGAAGAGAGGTGTTGAGGAGTGGGATGATCCTTCTAAAATGAAAAGATTGATCATTCTAAGTATAAAATTTAAAGGGAAGGAAGGAAGTCGTGGAGAGAGTAGGCAATGGAGGGAGAGTTATCGTGACAAAGGAGTTTAGGGTTTAGGAAGAAGAAGGTAGGAAAAAGAGTTTAGTTTCCCAAGAAGATAAGGCGAAGAAGAGTTTAACTTTCCGAGATGATAAGGTTTATGACTCAAGGGAAAGTTTAATCGTGAGTTGACTATTGGCTTATGTGTCGAGTTAATTTTGCCTGCATGGTGCGATATGGAGACAAGGCAACATGTGTAAAGTTATAATTCAAGACTGATTGGAAAAGAAAGTAACCGGTCCAAAAGATTAGTATAAATAAGGGTAAAGGCCTTAAGAGAAATGCTATTATTTGGAGGTTTTGTCGAGAGAGTGTAAGGAGTTGAATTGCGTGAGTGACTTTCTTAAACGAAACACTCTTGCGTGAGTGACTTTCTTAAACTAAACAATTCTGCGAAAGTGATTTGTATACTCAATTATTTGTAATGGTTTCTTAATTAATTCTTTTCAAGTCTGAGTTATACATAACACGTTCTCTATCTTTCTATGATTATTATTGTTGTTTGTTGTTTGAAAAGAGAAAATTAATGTTTTCTATGTGTTGATTGTGATGAATGTGTGCAAACCATGTCACACCCTGCCCTGTGCACCTGCTTGTTTGGTCCGAGATGTGGTGTGACGTCAGACAAAGTTGTTCGCCTCTGGAACAATCTCAACTAACACATGACATGAAAATTTGTAAAACTTTTAAATAGCGAAAGTCTTTCATAAAAGAAAAATTAGCTATACTTTGAAATTCGAAGTGTAGCCTAAATAAAATCTTTATAAAATGTATCATGAAAAATGAACAAAACATGAAGATAAATATTTGAACAATCACAATAATACTAGTTTAAACAAAACAATGTCCTTGCATAACGAAAACTAAGTTGGCCTAGCAACATTATGTTTAGCACGCGGAGATCCACAATCTTTACTTGGAAAGTGAAAGAACATTTTGAAAGAGTAAGTCGAAAGACTTAGTGAGCAACGGTTTTATAAAATAGGTTTTCATAAATATTTTAGTATAAAATCGAAGTTTAAATACATTTGTTAGTAAATAGTCATAACATAAAACTTGAAACATTTGCATAGATTTTCAAAGACAGTCCTCCATAGCTAGGAGCAATATTTACCCCTTCGTCCGAAGATAGAATAATCGATGGGTAGCTAACACTCATCCTTTAAGGCATATCAATATACTCTTCCTGATGGCCTATTAACTATAGGCTCATCAACCTACCATCAGTACGGAGTTAACCACTTGTATACAATAGGTTTCATGAAATATTCGAGCATGGATAAAACATTTGAAAAAAAGAAAGCATTTTCTTGAACTTGTTCATGAAATCATTCAACCATAGTGTAACTTGAATAACAATTTATAAATATTTATTATAAATAATAACTTGATAATATCTTAGAAATCAAGTTCATAAAACATTTTACAAACAATTGCTTGTAAAACTTGAAATCATGTTTAACAGTATCATTTAGAAATCAATGTGTTACTCACAATCACTTGAATAGCCTTGGTCGTGAGATTCTTCTCAATCTTCCTTAATTGTGAAAAATTCATAATTTATCTTTAATCAATCCCTTGAACATGAAAATATCCAAAAGTTCCTTTAAAATTCTAAAAAATATCACAACAACCCAAAACAGCTAAAAACCACAAACCGTGTATAGCTTGGTCGCGCTTGACATGGTAAATGAGGCTAGTCGCGCGTGTATAGCCTGGGGCCTATCGCGTTCTAACCTTACAATTGGATTGTTGCGCACATGCTTGTCGCCTACCCCGTGCACCTATCGTGTGCTTTGCGTGCATTGGTGCTCCCCGCACAATGTGCACTCTGTGCTAACCTCTTAAGGCAGGGTCATGCGCGCAGCCTGAGCATATGCCATGCCCCTTGGCTATGCCATAAACTTGTCATGTGCATGCAACCTGACCTAAAATAACCTCTATGATCAAAACACCAAACCCATCTCGCTTACACATTCATGACTCACGACCACTACCTAGAACACTATTTAACTTTCATAAGCATGACCTAAATTTGAAAAATCATAACATAAAATTCATCACTCTTTTAACAAAACTTACTTCTATAAAGTTGCTTTAAATTGTCTTACCTTTCTTACCTCAAATTTTCGAAGGAAAATTCTAAGAAATGAGTCCTATAGCCCTCTGGAAGTTCACCTTGCTCATATTCACTCGAGAAATAACCTTCTCGCCTTTCCTTGATCAAGTATTTTTACCTTCTTTTCCCATTAACAACTCTAGTTTGCAAACTAAAAAAAATCCTTATATGGTTTGAATCAATCACCAAGGTGTTGGTAAAAGAGGTTTGATAATTTCATATAAGACCTGTTTCTAATTTGAGTATAAGAATTTAAAATCCGGTTAAGAGTTTTGAAACTTTGCATTTTAGAATAGAGTAGGCATTTTGAAATAAGACTTCGCGTTAAGAAGTAAAATTCGGCTAAGTATTAAGAAGTTGGCATTTGAATAACTCTTTTAAAATGATTAAGTGATAAAATATTTTATGCTTAAGTATAAGTTTTGCGATTTAGAAGTTAATTCGCAAGGAAATGTTGAGAAAAGAAGGATTTGTGGTAGGATCTTTAAGTCTAAACGCTCTCAAGAGAAAGAGTCTTCACCTAAGTTAAAAAGTGAAAAGTTTTGATTAAGTGTTAAATTAGGCATTTTGGGTAGTGTTCACAAGAAGAACCAAGTGTTTCACGGAGAAGAAGTCTACGAGGAAACATTGAAGTTTATGTTCTCGATAAGAGTTATATACGAGTAAAAGTTAGTTAGTTCACGAGTAAGATTTCTTGTAGTAAAAATATAATATAACCATGTGATAAGGTTATTCGCGATAAATGTTAAGTGGTTGAAGTTATTCATGGTATGGAGTTAGGCGAGAAGAAAGGTCTAATGAAGAAAATGTCAAATCTAATTTAACAGGGGTTAATGTGCAAGATTAATGATTTTAGCATGGCTAGATTAAATATTAAATTTACATGTGTAAAATTTTAAGTAGGAGCTGGTGAACTGAGAAGAGTTTATGCATGACTAAGTTAGTTTAAGGATTCTATCAATAAGAGGACTTGGTCATTAAGTAAGTATAAAAAAAAATTATAAAAAAAAAACTAAAATGTTGCTGTTTTACTTTAGCGAGAAAAAGAAAAACCAAGTGTTAAGTGTTGTGGTTTGTTCTGCGAGAAGCCTCCATGAAAAGAGAAGGAAGAGGAGGATCTTTGGTGAAGTATGGTGAGTGCTTTTCTTTCAAAGTTTTATGAGTGTTTTCTATCAAATGAATTTATGTTAAAAACTTTATTATGATTTCTCTTTACGGATTTGAAAGAAGAATTCAAATGAGAAGTGTTTCAAAAGAGATTTCTATGAAAAGTTTATATGTTTTCAAGCATGATTATGATTTCAATAATATAAAATGGTTTTCAAACCATTAATTGTTTCTTTGAGATGATTCTAACTTTTATGTGCAAATAAAGAGTTAAGGGCACCATGGGGTATACAGGGCTACATGGTGATAAGAAGCTGACTTATGTGTTGAAAGAAGCGTATAAAGCTTAGCGACCTGAGTAATAATGGAGAATCTATATGTTCTTGAATGCTGTTGATACAGTACTATAAATACGAGGTAATGAGACCAAGCATAGAGAATGATTTGAGATCCTTGGTGAAAAGAATAATTGACTATTGGGCATTTATGTGAAATGAATATTGATGTGATTTGCGAATTGATCTAACTTTATTGTAAAAATAATTACATACGTTTTACGAAATGAAGTGTTTATTGATAAATTGATTTGTGTTGAAATTTGTGCTTTGACAAAAAGGATTTATCAAAGAGCATTGCAAAAATGATTTATCAAAACCTCACTAAGTCTTTTAGACTTACATTTTAAAAATTTCATCCTCCAGGAACAAACATTTTGGCCAAGTAGAGAAGAAGGTTGACAGGCCTACGACGAATTGAGAAAGCTACCCGACGTTAAGGAGTTTTGGATAAATGTAATTTATTTGGTCAAAAGGTTGTAATTGTATAATCTTACCAAATGCTTGTTTTTAGTGAAGTGTACATTTTAGTTATGTTATTTATCATTTTTGGTGTTTAAGGTTGATTATCGTTGCGTTTTGAGTTTTGTTGATAGTTTATAAGGAGTTGAGAGCAAGCTTAGCGATGAGACCAATTGCATAGTTTAAGCTAATTCACATCCTATCCACTCTACTTCCTGCGTTTTGGTTGTCTTGTGAATTAGGTGTGACATTTTATCAACAAAATAGACTTTATAAGAAGTCTATATGACCCATGTGTCTACTATAAGAAGGTCACTGATGGAAGCCTAGTCTATTTGCTATTATAAGTTGATGACGTGTTGTTGGCTGGTAAATTTTTTACCAAATTGAGATAAAAGAACAATGGAAGAATGAATTTGAAATGAAGGACCTAGGGTCAGGTAAGAGGATTCTAGGAATGGAAATCACAAGGCAAAGAATTTAAGGGAGTTGTTTTTATCACAGAAACAATATACTCAGAAAGTGTAGCCAAAGTTCAATATGGCTAATGCTAAGATAGTGTCTACTCCTATGAATATGGATACTTAATGTATTTAACGGTTTGTACTAGACCTGATTTTACTTACAACTCAAGCTTAGTCAGTAGATACATGAGAAATCCTAAGAGAAATAATTTGGAAGCTACTAAGTGGGTATTTTGATACTTGTGGGCCGACAATTCAGATTATTGGCTAAAGACTTTCCTAAAGAACCAGTTGAAAGACAAGCTATGTCCAATGTTCCTTACTCTAATGCAAATGGAAGCTTGATGTATCTAATGCTTTGTACTAGACCTAATTTTTCTTACAACTCAAGCTTAATCAGTAAATATGATAACTTGTAGAAATACTAGTTATTATGGCTTTTTAGGTAGAATAATGAAACTAAAACGCATAATAATGTGTTAAAACGTGTAGCTTCTATTACAAATTCATAAATATTAGAGAATACAAATTGCACAAGTCTTCACGTCTGTTTTACCGAAGTTTTCAGTGTTTTATTGTAGGATTATAGAGAAAAGAAGACATAATGAATTGCAAAAGTGTGCGTGCAAAGGCTACACGATAAGAACCTTGTTTGACGAATAAAATCCCTAGACGAAGAACCATATGATCACGCGATGAAGATTCAATAGCGGACAAGAATGGTAGTTGGAGTTGATGTGACCTGACAAAGGTTACAATCGACACTGACATGATCAGAAGAATATAAGTTTCATGTCAAAAGTTCTCTGTATACAGCCTCCTTCTACACAAAGTAAAATGTTTGGCCTGAATGGACCAAAACCTAAAGAACTGCCAGAAAAGACTAGCCTTTCTGCCGTCTATAAAAGTCATCTTCTTCTTCTCGAGTCAATCATATAACTGAAAGCTTAGAGAAAGGTTGAAGAAAGATTCTACCATTCCCTTTTTCCCTAACTTGTAAATTTCTCATTCTGTTTACCTTCTATTTTTGTATTTCATTGTAATGTATAGTTCATATTGTACAGTGGCCTAAGACCTATATTCTATAATAAATTGCATATCTCTCCACTTCCAATCCATCATTCTCTTACTGTTCCTTTGTCAAAGTGTTATGAGTAGTTTAGGTTTGTGATAAGTTCTTGATAAGTAGTCCAACTTATAAGGTTTATTAATTTAGTTGAGGTATATTCTATTGCTTGGCCAACATTGGTCGTCATAACTACACGAGAAAGCAAGTAGCAAGGACATAACCAATGCACGCAAGAAGGAGTTTAGAGCCAAACTCCACCTTGTTGATTAAACTTTAATCCTTGTGTTTCGAAAGAAGAACAAGTGTGGGTACTTGGCGCTGAGAGGTTGACACCCTTAAAAGAGAAGTACTATAAATCTTATAAGTAGCAACTACTAGAGAGTCATCACTTAATGAAGCTTTGCCATTTGCATCCCAAAAGGCAAGCTAATAAATTGATGTCTATCACATTGCAGCCTATTGCGAAATTTAATTTCTTACAACGTGGAAACTTTTTGTAACGACCCAACTATTTATACTTAACTGTGGTCATTGTCACTAAAACAAATAAAGACTTTTTGTTTAAAATAAAAGAAAATACTAAATTTTTAAAAGAAACGCTTCAAATATTTATTTATAAAATATTAGTAAAGTATGTAAAGAAAATATTAGTTCAGACCCTATTTAAAATAAAATGAAATATCATAAGAGTACTCATAAGTTCTGAAATAAAATTACTGTAAATCAAATATTGGAAACATAAATGCGGAAGAAATCATAAACTTTTTCCTATGGCGAACTACGGTCACTTCTTGTCATTCGCCAGCTTGACTCTACCTCTACCATTGCCTGAAATTTTAAACATAGAGAAGAGTGAGTATAAATTTATACTCAGTAAGAGACCCACTACTAGTCTCGCTACGTGTTTGTTAACTTCTCGTTAGAGTCTTGTAAGAAAGTACAACATAACTATTGTGCTCCCGAACACACGCTATCCAGTGATCTTGTAGGGACATATCTGAGCTCGTGGTGAATCCGAAGGAAACACCTTAAAAGAGAGTCAAGTTGTAAGTGATCCTCTCGAATCACACATAAAAGGTAGCCACATATACATAAGTAGGTGGTGATCCCGAGGGACACCCATATGGTACGTCTCTAATAGACAAAGCTAACAGAACACCGTAGCCTAACATATAGCATAACATCAATATCACATCTCAACCATAATATATCTCATTGATAACATATCATGGTCATCACATATCTTAGTCATACAGAATGGTTGTTTATGTAGCTATCAATACCAATCATTCCTAACAGTCACATCATACACCATAGCTATGTTCATGCATTATAAGGGAAAACATAATGTCAATGGTCTAATAGTAGAATCTCTTACCTGGAGATTAGCTAAAATTCTGGCAAACAGTCAGAATCCAAATATCCCAATTCTCCAAAGAATTAGTCCTAGACAACAAGGAAAAATAATAACTAAATTTAATAATTTAGCAGTTTGCTACTGATTCCAAGATCAACTTAAGTCAACTTATCCAAAGTTAAGGTTAAATTCCAATTCAACCTTGGATGGGAAAAATTCCACAATTCAATTCCTCTAAATTTGACCAATTAAACCTTCAAAGGAAAACTCTAAAATTAAATCTAAATTAATCTAATTAGAGTTCAAAAAGAAATTCTTGATGGGTATACCCAAAACCAAACAACTATTCACCAAAACCAACTAAAAACTTAAATGGCTTAAGGAGGAGAGGAGAAGACTCATGACTCAGATTCGGCTTACTCGCCTGTGTGGCTCAGAGGATCGGCTTGTCTTCGTTTGCGGTTTGGAAGACATAGCTGTGCAACTCAGATCTTGGACGGTCGTGAAGCTTGAGAATAGCTTGAGTTTGTCTTTGGACATGTGCACGATTCGAACTGAAAGCTCGTGACAGAGGACGGTGGGTCTTCGTCTGACGCTCGACGGAGAGGCGTGGCTAGCAAACGACGATTTGTGGTGGCGGCAACCTTCAACGACGATCAGTGAACGAAGAAGAAAAAGGGGTGGTGGCTAGGGTTTCAAGAGGAAGAAAAATTGGAGAAGATGATGAATAGTTTTTGGCACGTTTCACGAAGACCCCCTATTTAATTCAAAATAATAATATTATTAACTATTATTAATAACACTATTTCCTTTTTACTTGGATACATCCTTTTTCATTTTCCTTTTCCTTTTAATCCTATTTCCTTTCACATCCAAAAATAACTTTATTTTCTCTCCTCATCAAATAACTCGTCTCATCATCTCTCCTTTTTATCTTTTCAAAAAAATATTATCCTTACTAATTATATTATTTCCAATAATATAATTTTCTCAACATTCCAAGATCCATTAAATTAAAGATAAATAAAATTAACCACCCAAAATTTTGTCTCTCTTCAATAACTCTAACCCATCAAATGATCTTTTATCTCTTGTCCCAAAATATAATAAAATTATATAATATTCTTAATAAATATATTATTTTCAATAATATAATTATTTTTATCCTTCCATAACTTTATAAATAATTAAACAATATCATTTCATGTTCAACAAATCTATAACAACACCAAAAATGTTTCAATTCCAATAGTTAATTAAATATTCTTCCAATAAATACTTAATTAAACTTAATTTCCACAAATTCAAACAATTCTTAAATAACACAAAAAAAATCTACATAATAAATAAATTCAAGATAAATAAAATTAAAATTACCTTAATTTTTGGGGTGTTACACTTTCCTTCATGTTTCCTTACACAAGTTAGTTCATTCTCCCATCTCTTCCCAATGCTTATCACTTTTTACAGAATGTTTAGTGTAGATAGTGGACTTATCGTAGATACACATTTACTTTATATTGTACAGTTGTTTCATATTGCCTATATGAAGTAGTGGACTTATCGTAGATACACATTTACTTTATATTGTATAGTTGTTTCATATTGCCTATATGAAGAAGTTAGCCTTAGAACTAAAATTTGATATTAACTCCCTGTGTTCAACCTTGGCTTATCTAGAAAACCTATTGTTTCAATTAAACTTGGACAAGCAATAGGAAAACTTATACTTAATGAAGGTTTAAGAGACATAGTAAGCGTCTCGCATGCAATGATTATGAACTTAGAGTACTTCTAAAAGGCTCTGTTGATGCAGACTTTACAGGAAATTTTGATAAAAGGAGATCCCTAACTAGTTTCTTCTTTAATTTGAGAGGCAATCTAATAAGTTGAAAGTCTAATCTCCAATTAGTAGAAGCTCTATCAACTATTGAAGCAGAATTCATAGGAGTTTCAGAGACAGTAAAGGAGGCTATATAGCTAAAAGGGTTGATTAGTGAGCTAGGCTATGATCAAGACACCATAGAACTCATATGTGACAATCAAAGTGCAATTCATCTAACAAAAATCCAACAGTACCATGACAGGACAAGACATATAGATGTTAAACTGTTATTTGTTCGTGATATTATTGAAAAAGGAATAGTGAGCATACAAAAGGTCAACACAAGATTTACTAACTAAAGCTTTACCTAAAGCTAAGTTCAGTCACTACCTAAATCTACTCAAAGTAGTAAATTTAAATGTTGAGAAATAAATACATGAAATGAAGACTATGAAAGAAGTTCTTCGGGGGATAATTTGTTGGAGAAATTTAAAATTGAACTCAACTTCCTTGATTGCTGGATCTATTGACCACAATTTCAAGAAGTTACAAAATAAAACTATAAATGAGTTATAAAACAGTTTTAGCTGCTGCTAATTAATTTTGATTGGAATAGCCTCATTATAAAGAAAGGTAAGTTTGAATACTTATATATATTTGATTCTTTCATTTTTGTAATCTCCAAAAGAAAATGAATAGATAGTCTTCTGTTTTCTTTTTCAAACCACTCTAAACCTTTGTGTTGACCCTTTTCTTCCCTTCATACTTTCTTAGAATCCTCTACTCTATCGTGGAAGACTTTTCTTTACCTGCAATCAAAAGAAAGAAACTTGAGGTTAAGAAGAACATGAAATTTTGCATGTCGAAAGAAAATTAAAATGAATTTTCTTATTTTACATTTTTTACTTTTGTTAATTCATGTAAAAAGCTTTGTGGGATTTTTTCTTTTTTTATGCATTATTTTAAAAAGGATTATTGGTAGAAATTTCAGAATTCTAATATTTGTGAGGATATATGTCTATGCTTGACGATTGTGCTATTTTTCAAAATTTTGTTTGCATAAATGAGGATTTCGAAATCAACTACTTCAATTGAAATTAAAGATTGAGTGATTTGGAATATTAGTCTTAAAAACTAGAAATTTACTTTCAGAATATTCACTCCAGGAGCAAGAGCAAAAAAATGGTTAGAACATTTGATTAGTCTTCTTAATTGATTGCTAATCTGGATGAGTTAGAGACATACTTACATCTCCTTAACCACCCAATTACAATAAAGTATAAAATTTCTAACCTTTTATCTAAAGCTTTTTAAATAAGATAATTATAATAGACATTGATAGCTACTAATATATTGATAGACATAAATAGACACTGATATATTGATAGACATTGGTAGCAATAATGGACATTGATAGACACTGATATATTTATAGAAGTATATCAATGGTATTGATAGACAATAATAGAATCTATTATAGAATTAAAAATTTATTATAACTAGTAAATATTTTAATTTATTTTAATATTTTAAAAAATATCCCTCTTAAATATTCTATCAATTAAATTTAAATTTAATTTAATTTTCAACTAATGCAAAATAAGTGACACTTCATCGATTACAATTAAGTATCAATGTTAGAACTTAACTCATTCCATTAACTGTAGGTTAAATTAAGAACTCTTTTTTTAATAAAATAACGTGACTTTAGAGAATAATCTCAAAAGTAGGGTTGGAACAAACCTATTGATAAAATGGGTAGTTTTGGGCCCACCTCTTTTTCTTTTTTTTTTTTTAAATTTCATTTTTTTAAAAAAACACGTATATTAACAAAATACGTTAAACAAATTAAAATAGTAATAATAACAATTGAGAGAAGTTGAAGCTTACTAAATAATAATAATAATAATAAGGAACACTTGCAAAAATGACAAAACAAGTTATAATAATTAAGTTCATAGCACACACATTTTATTATTTGTGAAAATGGCAAAAACAAAGCCCAATCTACACATCAAGAGGTAAAATGTCACAAATGCCCTTATTACTAATATACTTTTGATACACGTTATACACCTAATACACATAATACCTTTTGATACACCTAATATCCTTTGATACACCTAATACATTTGATTGATACACTTGATGTACCTTATGCTCTTTGATACACTCGATACCTTTTGATACATATCTTAAAACATCTTGATACACATTATAATACTCCTCGTTACACTTGATTCTTCTTGATACTCCTTAGACCTTGATACACTTGATTCGTTTGATACACTTAAAGACTTCACTTATAAGTTTGATACAACTCTAATAAATTTGTTATGCTTCATTGGTACATTCAACAAATTTGATACGTTTGATGTACATGATATTTTTTATACACCTGATGCATTGTAGGTATATTTAGTATTCTTTACTTATACATTTGATTGATTAAATATACTTGATATGCTTGAAATCCTACTTATACACTTGATATATTATTGATATACACTTGTAAACTTGATTCATATACTTGATAATGATTCACTTTACTGATATGCTTTAACAATACTTAATAATGATACATTGAGTTACATCATTTATATACTTAACAATACTCTAATGAACTGCATAAAATTTGAAAAAATGAAAAATCACGTAGTAAGTATATTAACCAACTAATACATATAATATAAGTATATCACAACATTGATATACAAAACTAAGACAAAGTAAAACCAAAACAAAATCAATGTGAAAGAATAAAATAAGATCATTTGGAATTAGATTCAACTCAAAATACAACATTGAAGAAAGTAAAAAAAATTACAAATGAACTTAAATTACTCCGATCAACAACCATTGTATTTTATATTGCAATTATTGTACTATTGATATTCTAAAATCAAGATTAAGACAGTAAGAATAAATAATTTTTCTCGTATAAGAATAACAAATCATTAGGGTCTTAAAAAGTGGAAGAATAAATAAATAATGAGTAGGGCATTAAAAAGAGGAAGATAAATAAGTTATTGAATGGTAGTTTCGGAATAATAACAAATTTAAGATGAAGAGTATTTTTATAAGTGAAAATTTTGCCATATTTGCAAAATTCTAAAACAATGTGCTATATTTGTTATATCATATTCTCAAAATGCTACCCTATACAATTTCCCTAATAATAATAACAATTGAAGCCACCAATGCACATTGTTCATATGGATAATTGAATAAAAAAATTAATGCTTATGGAAAAAGAAAATAAACAAGAATCATGAAATAATTTAGAGCTCGATTGCAAATTAAATTTAGAAAACCTAACCTAACTAAATTAGAGAACTCTTTTATATTATTAGTATGAGAAATTTATTGGTGTATCTGGTTAAGAAATTTGAATAAAATCAAATTAGATATTATGTGTTTTTGTGTAAAATAGATTTTTTTTCTCTAAAATAATATAAATAAATCAAAGGAAATATTATTGATTTTGTCTAATATAAATTGATTTTTTTTTTCTTAAAATGATACATATACTCAAGGTTTTCCTTTTCCTTTTTATAAATTTCTTTTTAAAAATGATTATTATAAGGTTTTAAATTATTCCAATTTTTTTAAAAATGATTATTATAAGATTTTATATTATTACAAAATTTTTATTTTTAAAAAATTAAAATCTTTAGCCATTATTATTATTAAGGTAGGATAAAAATAGGTTTTGTCTACTTTTTTAAAAATGATTTCATTTTTGGTTGGTTATCAATTTCTCACTCATTCCACTGATATTAGTTACATTTTACTCTTCGACTTTAAAACACATGCGTAATACACGTGGTAATACAATAATTTTGATCTTGTTATTCCTAGAACAATTTGCCAGCAGAGCACATGCATGTGATCCAATCTACCTAAAACTGTGGGCCTCACTCGGCCTTTTGTGGTGGGTCCAATTTTGACTTGTTTTCCATTCACTTATACTCACTCACCAACTTCACTCCACTACGCTTTTTCCACATTCCCACTCGTAAATATTAATATACAATATCTTTTCATTTCTTCTCAATCATATCAACCCACATACTTCCACTTCCACCTTACAACTTCTATTTTGTTCAACTAATCAAGCCATTTCACCCTAGCTTAATTTTTTAAAACACTGTGAAAGTGTTATATTGCATTAAATTATTTATTATAATATGTGAATTATAATAGTATATAATATATAACATTCTATCAATGAAGTACAATCTAAATATAGATTATAATAATCTTTATTTGGGATATATACTCTTTTAATTTAAAGTAAGAACTAATAAACATGGTAGTAAAGAAACATTATAGTAAAGAAAAAAAAGAAGTAAACATCATAACAAAATAAGATTTAAGATAGTTATATTGTTATAAGAGTTAAACACTAATTATGTATAAATGTGGTAATTGGAATAAGTCAAAACAAATATAATTTAATTGGTATGAAGATGTGATAGTACCAAAAGATCTACATTCAAATTTTCCCATCTTTATTGCACTCAAAAGAAGAAGTTAGCATTCAACCTTGCAAAAATGAGTAAATACCTAAACCAAAACAATGGATACTCACATTGTTGTACTTG
>JBBPDI010000005.1:11665988-11698779 GCA_037974545.1 Cucumis variabilis
TAAATATTATTTGAAGATGACTAGTTTAGAAGATAAAGAGATTGAAATTAGCTAACATGAAGTTCATACTTAACCACTACAAAGGACAAAAACAACTAAAATTTCAGAAACAAAAATGATAAAACTATTTTCCTAGTGCTGCCAAACTAGTAATTAAGGTGGAAAAAAAGACATAACAATATACTTTACCATAAACCGAATACAAAATTACCTAAAATTTAACAACACACTTCCATAGAACATTAGAATAAAGAACATCATATCCAACACTTCTATATTGCATATGAAACCACACACAAATTCTCCAACAAAACTAGACACAAATCCCCTAAGAAAACTTGTGTAATATACTAAAATGTCTTGCTTATATACATAATGCAATAACAAAAGCTTGCATAAAACTACAACCAAGTACACATCCTTGGAAACACTTTTACATCATATGTTGGACCACCACCCCTTAAAAAACCTAATAAGAAACATAAAAGACTTTGACAATATAGGTAAAATGTGTTCATCTATAAACAACAATTAGCATTTTTTATTCATTCTATAGGTAGTTGAATATAAAATTTCAATAAACACACAAGCCAACACTTGTATATCCATAAAACACTTCCATATAACAATAGTTGAAAACAACATTTTTAAAATACTTCTATATCACATGTGAAAACACTACACCTCCAAAACTACAATAAAACAATATTAAAGACTTCCTTAATATTAATAATCATTTCTCCCTTCATAAACTACAACTACTTCCATGATTACATACACAAAATAACAAAGACAATATACACAAATCTTCCAACAAAATGGTCATGGTATTACTCCATTAGACTTCAATTAGTACTTCCTTGAACTTCACAAACTATAATAGTACTTTCATTACAGTTCTGATCCATTATCAAGTTTCATATTGTACTCAAAGCTCATCAAGATTCAACAACTTTCCAAATTACCTCCTTGAACAAAAGGTACTAGCAGAATCTCTCAAGCACAAATCATATCTAAATTAAGATTAAAAGAAAAAAACTTCAACCTTACCCATGTGGACAACGGTGAGAAATCATCCAACATCCAACGTTGATAGAGACAAAGAACAGAGAGATTTCAAAGAAAAAGAACATAAACTACCTATACCTTTTCCAGGTCAATTTGACGAACAGAGCAACAACAATAGAGAGCGCTATCTGAAAGTTAAAGCTTGAGATTGCTTGTCTACCTTCCTTGGGTCAATCTGATGAATAGAGCAACACCGAGCAATGTGACAACAGATAGAGATGAGAAATCATCCTAAAAGAGTAAACGCCATTGTCGTTGAATACCAAATCACTCTTGTCATCATTTGAGATAAGAAATCGTTGTTGTAATTCCAATATGTACGTGCCATTGTTTGAATCACTTTTAAAGATAGGTTGGTCGGTGGTAATGAGAGGTCGTTGTCGCGTGATGGATTTGGTCGTGAGAGGCCACTGTGTGAGATGGGTATCTTTGGAAAAGAAATGGACGATAGTTATGAAGGCAGTCAAGAGATCAGGTGAGTCGTGAAGGCAGTTGAGAGAAGTAAGTCGCGTGAGGGTAGTCGAGAGAGGGGAAAAAAGAAGATGAAAAGTGGGAAACTAAATTTGGGTGCTCTTGGGATTTATGTTTTTTCCTTTTTTGTTCTATATTTTCAATAGTCCAATTTAAAATGTGTTATGAGGATAGGGTATTAAAAGCGTTATTTGTTGTAGTAATAAGTTTGGTCTCATAAAATTTTTACAAGAGTTGTTTGAGACAAAGCTTGCTAGCCTAATAAACTATAGAAATATTTTGTAAGGTTTCTTAACAAGTTAAACACATAAATAACAAATGAAACTTTATTTTGCATTCTTTATTTCATTGAAGTGTCATTGAATCACAAAGAAAAATTAGAATGCTATAAAGTGGAAAGCCAAACTTGCGTTAAGAAAGATTAAACGAACACAAATTATATCAAAAGTTGTTACTTGTATTGTAAAGGACATAAAAAAAAGAAATATAAATTATATAAGATATCGTTGATATTCAACATAGTTTTAAAATCCTAAACTTTAGCAACTTCTTTTTAAGGTTTGGTGGTAAAGGTGTCCCTTGTGAAGGTGTTTCTTGTGAAAATGTTCTCACCTATACCACCACTCCGTGATGCACTACGATGATTGCTGAAAAGAGAGTTGAGACAACGAAGGTGCATACTATTCTAATTTTTGATCGTTACGTGACTTGACACCTTCAAATTCTTTGTTATTAATAATTTTTGCTAGAGATTATAATCTGATTTAAATTGTATTTTTGTTTCCCCTTCTTCAATATTAACCCACTAGGATGGATATGTTCTACTAGTGCATCGAGTGGATAATAGGAAGAAGGAAAGAAAAAAGTACAATTTAAAAAAGCACAGTGGTTGGAAGGCCTACAACTCGGATGTGGATAGTGCGATGTTATCCTTGTTCATATGATATGTGGTTCTTTATCTCTAATGAACATAACTCTTTCGGATTTTATTTCTCTCTTTTCTTTTTCCTTCTTTCGGATTGTATCTCTCTTTTCTTTTTCCTTCATACTTACCATATGGAAGTATTTTTATTATTATACCTTGTTGATATGAAGGAACCAAGAAAATCGAGAAGCACATTCAAGAAAAGTAGGATGAGGAAAAGGAGAAATACAACATAAAGAAATTGTGATAGGAGAGAACAAGTGGATGACTAAGTTCTGTTTAATCTTATGGATAAGAAGTGAAATTTCTCATGCTATTTAAATAGACATTCTTAACTAGAGTTAAAATCTCATTATCGAAAGATCAATGGTCATGTCTAATTAAATGTGGTGTGCTAAACCTGGAAAGACTACTCATAGCTCGAGATACAACGCATTTAATGTTTCTTGAAAGTTTAAGAACTGTGGGATTTAGCCATGCATTCAGGTTCTTTAATGAGGAGGGAACTGTGGTATTATTGCTTCTGCTCCACATAGCTTCCTGGCCACATTGTTCCTAAACTTCATTGATCATTTGTATCATGACTCTCAGCATCCTGATTGTTCATTGCAATAAGTCTTTGCTCTCAATCATTCATCGCAAGGTTCAAATGATTTTTCTCGATCCTTGTTGCTTAGCTCATTGAAAATGTACTTTTCGCCAACTTTGCACGAGGACACCTCTATTGATGACTTTATGAAGATTCTAATTTTCATTTGCGAACAACCACATCCATTAAGATTTCTCTAGGTCATCATCCGAAAGATACATTGATCTTGGGGTTGGTCAAGCAATCACAAATTACTCCAATACCTTGAACCTCAATCGCACGATTTTTGGCTAATTGTGTGATTCACCAAAATCAAATGTTTTGTCTAAACTAAATGTAAGACTTTACTTTAACATCTATAAATCAATTCCTCGACAATGACGCTAAAAAATTGATTGTCTATGTTTGGACTTAATAAGTTTGTGTGTGTATAGCACAAGTGAAATATGTCATTGAGTTAGGTTATTGTGCGTAATGCACTCATTGTAACTATCTGTATAGCATGCTTCAATTCTAGAGGATGAGTCATGGGTCATGAATATAGAATGTAAGATGTTCACTATGTGCCTCTTCATCGCATGATGTATAAGTCCTCGTTGAGTACAAGTTTCCATACTGCTTGTCCAAGTACAAGTCAGATTAGTATGTTTACCTGGGTGATCAAGAGTCGAACACAAAAAATTATTTATAGGCATTAGTTCTAGGCTCACTTATCATTTAGGCCAATTGAAATAATTAAAGAATAACAAATACAATACTCAATAACTTCACAACGAGAGTCTGTAAAGCGAGGCTCAAAAGAAGGTGTGATGATGTACTCTAACTTGTCATAAAGAAATGAATGGAGGAGCGTCTACGTGTTATCGTGCAACTAAATAATGTGATAAGCTTAATGCGACGTAACTCATTAAATCATATTTATGATTAAGACATTCTTCTCTCGAAGTCATTATATGCTACACATGGTCGCTTTTGAAGATCCATATGACTAAGTATGACTTTATGAGTTTTATCTAAAGGATTTACTTATAATCCACATAGGCTTCTACGATTAAGGATTGCTACCTCTCAGTACCACTATCCATACTTGCTCTCCTTTTAGGATACAAATATTGAGAATAACCTCGAGAAGAGAGATAGAAATGTTCCTCACTCACATTAATTAGGTTCTAGCTACTTTTCCTTCTGAGTAGTTGGTAACTAATGCTGGCCTAGCGATGCAATTAGCTCAACTAATGTGATATAGCTTATAAGCAATTGTTCTTATCAAGAAATTAACACCTACCCAAGTTACAAGGAATACACTAATAGATGGAAAGTATAGAGATGTTGGATTGAGACGTAATGTGTGTTTAAAGAAATATAAAGAATGTAGGTCATAGGCCCATAAACAATATGTACAAGACACAATATAAAGAATGTAACTTAAATGAGGGACATTGGGTAAGGAATAATGTTACAAGTTAGAGGAAAGAATGGTCTTCTTCTTCTTTATCCCGACTATAAGCTCTCTAAAAAGACCCATACAAGCGTCTAATGGTCCATTCAGACCTCCCTTCTCTGTTTGGGGATGAAGTGCTTTGATAGGCATCTTTTCGACAGAAAACTTCTATTCTTATGAGATTGTTAGTGCTAACGCCAGTCTTGTGAAGTCACATCATTCCAGCTACCATTCTTGTCTTCTAGTGTGCCTTACTCGTGTGATGGAGTGGTTCTTCACTTTAAGATTTTTAATCGCCTGATGAGTTTCCATCGTGTGGCCCTTGTGTGAGGTGTTTCTTGTAATTCACTATAGTTCATTCTTTGTTCATTATCCTGCGTTTAGATATGATAATCGCGTAAAATAGGCATGATGCATATATAAGCTGTATTTCTAAATATTTATGAATTTATAACATGAGTCACGTGTTTGGATCATATTCTCGTGCGTTTTGACCTTATTATTCTAATAAAAAAGGTTGTAATATCAAACTTTTTGCATGTTGTCAATGACATTGCTTCGTTTTTCGTATAAACGACTTCTGTTGCTAGGTTCTAGAAACCATAAATGCCAGCCATCTTGCTACCATTTTCTCTCTATTTTCTAATTTCTTTAAGTTAGTTTATACCTCTTAATTATATCTCATTATCTGACATTTGGATGAATTATCTACTAAGGTACACTTTTCTAGCATGGGTTGTTAGGATTCTTTGCCTACTTCATTGTTTATGAGCTTTTGAACTTGATTTAATGTATTAAATGCTCTGATTATGTTTTGATCTTTATTGAAACGTATTATCAAACACAATATCGTGATACTAGGTTGTATATTTTTCTAAAAGAAATGGTTGAGTTAGCTTACAATTTTAATTAATTAGAAGAGTATTGATCTAACCCACTTAGGATCAAATCAATAGAATAGTTAGCTATGCGCTTGAAAATTAATTATTCAACCAATTTACCTTAGATCTTAAGCAATTAGTATAAATTTGAACTTGAGCGCGTCATTTGTTCAATTAGTATCAATTAGTTGCTTAAATAATTTGGTTAGCATTTCGAGTTAAATTGAATTAAATTGGTTGGTATTTAATATTTAGATCTAGTGGTGAAAATGACATGATCGAACAAATTGAAATAGAAAGTTCCATTTAGATCCAAGTTAGATTCTTTTGATATAGAATTTTTAATAATTCACTTTCGTTTTTAGCTATCTTGAAACTAAAAACAATTTCAAACCCCCCTTTGGTTACCTTGGTTGAAAACTATTTAATTTAAGAAACTAACGTGCTCCCTCAGGTTGACCAAGAGTTACCACTAAGACTAGTGCCTAGTTTGTGATTTGATAATTTAATTGACACAAATTTGGGCAACAAAATTTATCTGTCAAATTGGCCTCGATTTTCTCAAGATCAGAATTCGTTGTTGTATTTTGCAAGGAGGTTGGGAGGCAGAGAAAGAATAAAAGAAGTTAGAGAACAAAAAGCTTTTCAAGAAGACATTTATGCAAAAGGCACGTTGGAGAAAGAACTTTTAAAGTAGGAGGTAAAGAGCATGGTGGATCATGGGCCAGAGCATATTTTGAGGGACCTTGCTACTCTATAGTTTACCTAGCAATCTTTTTGTATTACCTATTCGAAGACGACATGTAATTTTGTGCTTAAAACATGGTGGAGTCCACTTACTACCTATTTTTCATGGACTTGCAAGTAAGCACCAACACAAATACATTAAGAAGTTTCATGTAGACTGATGTGGCATGAGGCCACGTGGAGTGATTGAGGAGCAGCTGAACCTTAAAGCCTTTCCCTTAACCTTAAAGGACGAGGTCAAGAACTGGGTTTACATTCTCTATATAAGATCTGTGGCCACTTGGGCCCAAATGAAGAAGATTTTCGTGTAAAATTTTTTACTTGCTTATGATAAATTGTAGAAATATAAGTTATTATAGACTTTTAGATAGAATAATGAGATTAAAACAGGTAGTAAGTGTGTCAAAAGAAGTAACTTATGTTATCAATTCATAAATATTTGGAAATACACTCTACATAAGTCTATATGCCTGTTTCACTATGCTTTCAGTGTCTGAACACATAATTAGGAAAAGAAGAAGAAGAAGTTAGTGAATCACATAAGAACACTCGCAGAGACTATGTGAGATGACCTTGTTTGGCAAGTACAACTTCTAGGCGAGATCCACATCAACATGCGAGGAAGGTTCACTAGAACACAAGAGTGGTAGATGGAGTTGATGTGACTTAACAATGACTACAATAGTCATTGACTTGATTAGAAGAATAGAAGTTTCTCACTGAAAGTTGCCCTATATAAAGAACACCATTTCTACCAAGCAAAGAGATTGGCCTCAAAGAGGCCAGATGTCTGAATGGGTTGGTAAGAAAGAGAGCCTGATGGGCCAAAAATCCTTGAGATGTGTGAAAAGGAGTAGCCTTTTGGTTGGGGTTTGTGAACTAGTGTTTTCCAATTCAATTCGGAATCAGACTCAATGTTGTTTAAATGCAGAATTAATTCTATGGCTAAGTCATTGGTCATGCTCACTGTATGCGAAGTACTCGCTATGTATCTTTTTATCGCTTAACTACTAAGTCTTTGTTGAGTACAAGTTTCCTATTTCTTGCCCAAGTATAAGCAAAGCAATAGGTTTATCTGGGTGATCCAAAGTCAAACTCGGGGAATTGATATCAAAATTTTAGTTTAAAGTTTACTTGTCAATTGGACAGTATAAAAGAGTTAATTAAATAGTATAAAGAATGCAAGAAGGAATCTACATACTTAGGTACACCTAGAGAATTCTATAAAGAGGAATTAAAATGGTTGTGCGATGAACATTTGAACTAACTTGTATGAAAAGAAGGAGGTGACGGAAAGTGTACGCATTATGAGGCAATTAAGACAAGCGAGAGCTTTGACTCGATACTTGTTTAACTAGTTTATGATTAAAGCGAGCTTCTCTTGAAGTCTTAAAATGCCACACTTAATCGCCTTTTGGGATCCAAGTGACTAAGCATAATTATGTAAGATATATCTAAAAGAGTTCACTTACAATACTTATAGAACTTCTCGTTTAAAGACAGCAACCTCTCGATGCCTAATGTTCAAACTTGTTTGCGTTTGGGATACAAGTGTTTGAAATTATCTCGCTAAGGTGGGGTTTGTAACCAAACTCCTCCTTGTGTGGATTAGCCTTATCCTTGCTACTTGTCCTCTCGGGTAGTTGGCAATTTATGCTGACCAAGCAATAACATAACTCAACTAATGCGAAAAGAATTATAAGCTAGATTTCTGATCAAGAACTTATCAGCAACTTAAACTACAAATACCACATTGACAGGTGAACAGTAAAGAAGTGATGGATTGAAAAGGTATAAATATGTAATATATATTAACAAATGAAGTCCTATGCCTATTGTACAATATGAATAACATATATTACAAAGAAATGCAACTAAAATGGCAAGAAAGGAGAATGGAAACTATTACAAGTTAGGAAAAATGGAAATATGGAATGTTCTTTACTCAAAAGTTAAGCTCTCACTCTACAATATAACTAGAGAAGAAGAGAATGGGATTTACAGGCAGCGAAATGGCTACTCCTTTTCGTCTCTCTTTGGGTTTTTGACCAATACATGCTCTTTGGTCCATCCAGACCTCTTTCCCTTTAGTAGCGATGAAGTTCTTTTATAGGCATCTTTCTCAGTGGTAAATTTCTATTATTCTAATCATTTTAGCTTTGATAGCAGCCTTATCACATCACATCCCATTCTTGTCATTTAGTGAATTTTACTCACGTGATGATGTAGTTTCTCGTCTAGAGGTGTTAGTCACCAAAAAAATTTCCATTGCGTAGCCTTTGTCTAAGATGTCATTTGTAATTTCTTGGTTTGTTTCTTTCTAATCATCCTGCGTTAAGACATCAAAATCGTGTAAAAAAGGCATAATGTTTGTGTAAGATGTATTTCTAAATGCTTATGCATTTACAAGATAAGTACACGTTTTGACATCCTTACCATGTGTTTCAAACCCATTATTCTACATAAGAAGCCATAATAACTTGTATTTTACAAGTTATCATATCCCAAATTTAGAATAATGCTTGTCCTCAAGCACCATCGTCCTTAAAAACTTACCTTCTTTTAAATATTTCTTGGCTTCTCACAACTCGATCAAGTTTTATTGATTATATTATTGGTTTTATCCTAATAACCCAAATCAAAGAAACTAACATCCTAAGATGTTTGATGAGTCTTGCACAGTATGTAGAGACATACAGGGATTAATATTCGAGCTCAGCTTAAAGGGTCTATAGTATAGAGATAAGGCTGGGTACCATATCCTAGAATACTATAGATAGAATTCAGTTTCTATTTGATACAAATGCAATGATCCAACACGTTCGTGTAGATGACATGTCAGTGAGGGTATCCTATGTATTGAGTTCACATAAGAACAAACCAATAAATAGTAACCACTAGATGTAACTCTGTTAAGTAGTTTGGTTTATATTTCATTAGGATGACCTAGGTTACTTAGTCTTATCCTGAGCGTATTAAAAACTTGTGTTTACGAGGAATTGTCCTTTGATTTGTACGGGTGAGAGTGGTTAGATTGCCAACTCAATATGCTTATCATTTTGTGGACAAGATCGGGTGAGGAACTGGAAACAAAATTACACAAGATGGAATTTACTCTTTTTCGACTTTAGGATAAGTAGATGAGTGTTTCCTTAAATGTTGTCTCGGAAACTTAAACAAAGGATCATACCTTCTCTATTGCACAAGAGAGGTTTCTGTTTATTGGTTGGTCCATAAACAGGTTGTTCATTAAAGGGGCACTGGTATTTATGGTCTAGAAGTAACCCATGGATAAAATCGTAATTTGACCCACCTGGTGTTACGAACTCTCGTGAAGGACTAACTTACTGTTATTGGTCCATATCTGTGGACACAAAAATATATTTAGAGTGAGAAGAGTTCAGCTGTGAGTCTTTAGTGGAGTGTACACACAGTTAACAAATATTGATTATTGTTGTTAATAAGTTTAGCCAATTAATCTCATATTATTGTAGCTTCTAATCTGTAGGTTCATCAAGTCCCCTTTCTAGCTTGTAAAGGGTAATGAGATTTATTTATATTGTATGTAATTTGAAATGTTCAAATTTACTTTGGAAATTAGTATAATGTATGGTGATAATTTATAATATAAAGTTTATATATTTTTATCAAACTTTATTAAATAAATTTAATTTTGGATATGATTTAAAATTAATTTATGATAGATGGTTCGTTCACATTGAGCTATGCTCAATTGTCTAGCTTGTTTTAGGGGTATGAAGTAGAGAGTGCAGTTCATATCTTGAACTATGTTCCCTCAAAGAGTGCTTCTAAAACATGTTTTAAGTTATGGAGAGGACGTAAACCTAGTTTAAGTTACTTTAGAATTTAGGGTTGTCTAGCACACGTGTTAGTAACAAATTCCAAGAAGTTGGAACCTTATTCCAGGTTATGCCAATTTGTTGATTACCCTGAAGAAACAAAGGTGGTCTATTCTTCGATCCACAAGAAAAAATAGTCATTGGTATGAGCATCAGTGCTATGTAGATTACAAAACAAATTGTGTTTTGGTTGATGGAATGATATCATCATTTGATTCTTTTGTAAGTGTGTTTTATATATTTCTTTATAATATTGAATTATTGATATATTGTATTAAAATGTAACGGTTATTTAAAACACTGATGATATACCATAATTTTTTTGTTTAGGTTAATTCTGTGAGTGAAGTTGAATTTCAAGTAGTCGATGGAGGCAAGAATTTTTTAGTGAAGTTGAATTGTAATAGATGTAGTTGTCTTTTTTGGGATGTAGAAGAAATTCCATGTGCTCATGCTCTTATTGTAATGTGTAGCCTTAATTTGGATCATTATGCATTTGTTTCACAGTATTATTATGCTAGTGTACTGTCTACAACTTATTGTGGATTAGTTCATCTGATTGGCAACCATACTAATTGGAGTGTTGTGGAGGTGAATGACAATGTATTGCCTCCAGTATATTTGTTTGTAAGGTTCTCTTTAACATTAACCTGTTTAAGTAAATTGAAAATAATCCATTCAATCAAGTGTATCATCAAACCATAATAAGCGTATCACGCTTAGTGCGTTAAGTGTATTTAACCAACTAAGTGTATCAACAAAATATCAAGTGTATCATTCTAATAATATGTATCAATGAAGTTTAGCAAGTGATTAAATGTATTAAATCTATCAAAAATATCACCAAACCATAACAAGCGTATGAACAATACATAAAGTGCATCATGCTTAGTGCATCAAGTGTATTTAACTGATTGAGTGTATCAACAAAATATCAAGTGTATCAACAGTTTAACAAGTGTATTTAACTGATTGAGTGTATCAACAAAATATCAAGTGTATCAACAGTTTAACAAGTATATTTAATTGATTGAGTGTATGAACAAAATATCAAATGTTTCAACAGTTTAACAAGTGTATCAACATCATATCAAGTGTTTTAATACATAAAGTGTATCATGCTTCAACAATTTAACAAGTGTATTTAACTGATTGAGTGTATCAATAAAATATCAAGTGTATCAACAGTTTAATAAGTGTATCAACATCATATCAAGTGTTTCAGTACATAAAGTGTATCATGCTTAGTGCATCAAGTGTATTTAACTGACTGAGTGTATCCACAAAATATCAAGGAAAAAGAAACGCGTGAGGGAAGATGAAGGTAGCCTTGTAATTTTGTAGGTTTAAAATGTGGGTTGGGCTTCCATTTTGCTATATTTGCAAAAATATAAATTGTGTGCTATGGGCCTAATTTTTTATAATAAATTTGCTATATATGCAAGTGCCCCATTAGATATAGACAAACACAACACTACTGCACACATTAATTCTGAATCTTGATTGACCAAGTTTTTGGCACCATAAATACATTAAGGAGTTTCATGTAGACTGATGTGGCATGAGACCACGTAAGGTGACTGAGAAGTACCTGAACTTTAATGTCTTCCCCTTCACCTTAAAGGATAATGTCAAGGATTGGCTTTACATTCTCCCTATAGGATTTGTGACCACCCAGGCCTAGATGAAGAAGCTTTTCCTGTAAAAGTATTTTCTTGCTTCTCGCACCACAAAAATTAACAAGGAGATTTATGGTATCAGGCAGGCGAACAACGAGACACTGCATGAGTATTGGGAGTGATTTAAGTTCCTGTACAACAATTTTCCACATTATCAGATTTGATACATTACCTGTTCAGTACTTCTCTGAGGGGCTAGTCTTTAATGATATGAGTAAGATCAATGCAGCTGCGCGACGAGCCTTGGTCAATAAGACTCCTATAGTGACCAGAGCATTGATATCCACCATGGTTGTTAATGTTTGGTAGTTCTAGAATAAAAATTAGGTCCCTTTATCCATCATATCTACATAGGAGGTAAGTGACCTTAGATTTGAACTTGTTAAACTGACCACCCTTGTGAAATAAGTATTCCTTGCATGTGGACAAAAATATCGTCAGCCTATAGATGAGGTGAAGTATGCTAGAAGCCAGCAAAGTGGTAGGCCATACAATTAAAATCATTAGGGAGGCCAAGGACATGGTTAAGGCAGACAATGGTTTGGTACCTCTAGCATGCCCTTAAAAGACATGGTTAAAAGTCTAATTGATACTACTCTGTAACTAAAGTAGAATCAAGTGACCATCCTCTATCATATGCAGAGTTTAACTTCAAAGGTGTCCCAGTTGGCCAGCACAATGAGTAGACTGGGAAGTTTTCTTACCAAACGATGTCGAACATGTATAGCATTAGTGCCATCTCGATCATATGCTTTATTGAGAGTCCTCCTTCGTCCGTTTCTAAGCCAGTTAATGAGTTTAACCAGGAGATTTAATTCTATCGTTTTGCTGAAGAGATATGGTGTAAGGTTTGACCATCCATTGTCTTTAAATGATTACATTCATGTTGCTCCTTTTCCTACTAGATTAGTTGTTGCTAAGGAAGGTGCAAGAAAAAAGGAGGTGAGTTCTACCCGATAATTTTTCCATTTGACCAAAGTTAGTGGAAAACTCCAACATTTTGTTGGATAATCCCACTAACTATAGTGGACTAGATGTTAGCACACTATGAAGACATTAACTTGCATGCATATGAAACTTTGAAGGGTTTCTCTATATGAAATTTTAAAGTAGATGTTAGCACACTATGGGCCATGAACTTGCATGCATATGAAACTTTGAATGTGATTTCTCTATAAAATGGGCTATAGGTTATTTTTGAAGGGTTGGTTTTTTGGAGTATCAATTTTAGGTTTCTTGCCTTTTCTTTGTTTTTGATTAAAAAAAAAAAAACAAATTTCAAGCCCAACTCTATTCCTTAATTTATTTTTCATCTTCTTTCTCTCTCTCAGTTTTATTCATCCAACGAGTCCCACAACTTGGTTCTGAGTCTGAAAACTAGGTAGGTCAACCTTAGTGGATGTTAAAAAAAATCGGAGCTTCGAATGTAAGTATTCTCAAAACTCTAATTTCTTTTTATTTTTGGTTTAGGGTTTACACATTAATTAAGTGCAATTAGGGTAAAATTTTGATCAAGTTTCTGCTCTGCATGTCTATTTCTATCAGAGGTTCCTTCTAAAGAGGTAGTGGCTAAGGATGTGAGATCAAGGAGGAGGTCTCGATTATAAGTAATCTTTATATAGAGCATGATGATTCAAATATGTTTTCTATTCCTTGTTTTATAAGGTTTAGAAACTTTAAGCATGTTATGTTATTATGCATTCCAGCCACATGTTCTACACCCTGCTGATATCTTAGTGCAGTTTGATAATCTCCCTTTAGTTAGGCCTCTAGGTTTGATTAAGGATGACTTGTTTAGAGTTGATGACCTTTTGTTTCCTATGGATTTTTATGTTGTGAATGTGAATACTTCTCCCATTCCTTTTGAGTTGTTTATTCTAGTAGGGAGACCCTTTTTAAAGATAACAAAATATGTAATAGACGTGGATAAAAGGTCTTTTATAATAAAACAAGGAAGGAAATCTCAAACATTTATAATAATAAATGATGATTCTTTTGCTAATCCTACGTGTTTTAGTTTTTCTATTTTACAAAATAGTAGCCCACTTCCTAAGTTGGGTGTGGAGGATCTTGGCTTTGTTCTTCACAATGATTATGGTTTATGGAGCCAAGTACAATCGAGCATAACAACCTTAAAAGTTTGCACTACCAAGAGGAAGCATGATTTTTGTTGCTTTCTTAGTTTAGGTTTCTTTTCAGTTATTTTTGTTTTATGTAATCTAATTTTTTCTATCATTCTTGGTTTAAGAATGTGACATAATATGTTTTTGTTAAGTCAGATACCCATCCTCATTAGGCTTAAGGTTCAGAGAAGTATTCTATTTCCTTGCAACATTTCATCATAAAAATAAGTATGACTTTGAGTATAATTTTTTTTTTAAAAAAAAATCTTCTCTTTCTCATAAACACTTAAGTCTTTAGCTTGACTATCCTCAGTTTTTCATGCTTAGAGTAGCATTATCTTGTTTATATGTTTGTTGTCACTCTGAAATGTATTCCTAGAGTCAATTTAGTAATGCATGTGTAAGGAACAAACCAAATGATCTCCCCAACTTTTGTTAAAAAAAATATGAAAATAAACCAACTCTTTGTTAGTGGCAAGGAAATCCAACCTAGCATGAATTGGACTTTGAATGTCTTACCTAAAATCTTTCTCCAAATTTAAATGAAGGCAAGATCACTGGGATAAGCAAAGAAAAATAAATTAAAAAACAAACAAAAAGGGAATAGGACTTGAAGTTGGTTTACTTGAATACTTTTCATTTCCATTTTGTATGAGGAACTTGCTTTAAAATCTTATTTTTGCCAGAGTAAGGGAAAAGTCAATTCAGGGTCCTTTAAATCTATTACAGAGTTTATTTGGGCTTAATCTTTAGATTTGTTTATGCATGAATAGATTTGAGGAAAGAATTCTAAACTTTTACTTCAATCGATTGATTGTATTATTTTAGATCACATTTTTTATTTTTGTTGATTGTTACTACACGAGAAAAGCACGTTGCCATCTTGGCAAACTATTGTGTGTGATTGTGCACTTTATTCTATTATGTTCAGAACAATCGAGATTTAAGTTGGGGGTGATGGTTGCGTTGAAAATACGCTATCCTATTTTACTTAAATCTAGATCATTCCATGATTTTATGAACTTATGTGATTATGTCATAGGTTTTGGAAATTTGAGGGTAGAAATTGGTGTTGATGTAGCTTTGAAGCCTAATCGAGCAAATACGAAGTCAAACATCGTCAATAGAGGAAAATGGGTGATTAAAGAAAGCCAATTTGGCTTCTTTCTTGTAGCGATGTGGTGCTATACAACAGAGAAGCTAGTAGGTTTCGAAAGCATGTAGTATCGCCTTAGCACTATGATACTCTAAACTACACAAGTACATGAAATCCTATCACACTGCGACATCGAATCATTTTTCATATAAACGGCTTCTGCCTCTAGGTTTTCTCTCTATTCTCTAATATTTTTTCAATCACTTTATGTGCTTGAAAAATTCAAAATCATCGGGGATGTGGATGAGAGGCTAAAGTACACTTTTCTAACTTGGGTCGTTAGGATTCTTTGCCTACTTCATTATTTATTGGCTTTTGAACTTGATTTAATATATTGGATGATTTTATTATGTTTTGATCTTTATTAAAGTGTATTATCAAACGCTTGTGGATGTATGCTTTATTGCTTGAATTCATATACAATAATTTGACACTAGGCTGTATATTTCTCTAGAAGCAAATGATTGAGTTAACTTACAATTCTAATTAATTGGAAAAGTATTGATCTAACCCACTTAGGATTAAATCAATAGAATAATTAGCTAGGCACTTGAAAGTTAATTGTTCACCTAACTTTTCCTAGATCTTAATGCGATTAGCAATAATTTGAATTTGTATGGTGTCATTAATTCAATTTAGTATCAATTAGCTGCTTAGGAAAATTTGGTCAGCATTTCTAATCAAATTAGTTGGTATTTGACATTTAGATTTAGTGATGAAAGTTTCATGATAAAAAAAATCAAAATAGGGAGTTTCGTTTAGACCTAACTAGATTCTTTTGATATAATTTTATTTGCAATTCACTTTCGTTTCCTGCAATTTAACATTATTGGTACTGAAAACAATCTCAAACTCCTCCTTCGAGTACCTCGGTTGGAAACCACTTTGTTCGAGAAATTAACATGCTCCATGTGTTTGACTCGAACTTATTGGTTGTTACAAATTTTGGCAAGACCAAAAACTTGCTTGGGTAGATTTTATTCGAACTTAGGAAATAGTGTTATTGTGTATATTGGTATCTAATTCTACATGGTGAGTCATCGATCATGCTCACTGCATACTACATGCTTACTATGTATCTTCTCATCATGTGATTACTAAGTTCTCGTTCAGTACAAGTTTTCCTATTGCTTGTCCAAGTGTAAGCGAAAAACAATAGGTTTCCTGGGTAATTCAGGGTCGAGCATAGAAAATTGATATCAAAGTCTTAGTTTTAGGGTTCATTCTTCATTTGGGCTGTATAAAAGAATTATCTATACAGTATAATAAAGTGTAAGTTTATATTATACCTACTTATCTACACTAAAGAATCTGTAAAGAGAAATTAGAATGAAGGCAAAGTGGAGATGCGAACTAACTTGTATGTAAGAAAGAGTGAAGGAAAGTTTATGTGCTGCTAAGCGATTAAGAAATATGAAAGTCTTGATGCGACATAACTTAGTTAACTAGCTTATGATTAAGGTGAGCACCTCTCGGTGTCTTTAAACGCCACACTTGCTTGCCTCTCGGGAAGCAAATGACTAAGCTTAGTTAACGAGGTATATGTAGAAGGTTTCAGTCATGAAACTTATATACCTTCCCTTTTAAAGGTAACAACCTCTTCATGTCAAACACACACACTTGTTCTCCTTTCGAGACATAAATTATGAAAGTTATCTTGGTAAGGTGGAGTTTGTCTTCAACTCCTCCTTGCATGCATTAGCTATATCCTTGCTACTTTCCCTCTCGAGTAGTTGGAGATAAACACTGGCCAAGTGATGGATATAGCTTAGCTAATAGATATGAGTTATAAGCTAAGCTTCTTATCAAGAACTTATCACAAACCTAAACTACAAATAACACATCGACAGATGAATAGTAAAGATGTGATGGATTGAAAAGGTTTTAACATGTAATATATTAAAGAATAAAGGCCTTCAGCCATTATACAATATGAACAAATACATTACAAAGAAATGCAAAAATGGAAAGTATAGAGATGACATTACAAGTTAGGAGAGATGGATGATGGATTTTTCTCTACTTAGACTCTAAGCATTCACTCACAGGATGACCGAAAAAGGAGAAGGATACTTTATAGACGGTGGAAAGGCTACTCCTTTACATCACTCTCTAGGGTTTGGCCCATCGAGACCTCTTTTGGCGGTCCATTCAGACTTCACTCCTTTGACTTGGTGAGGATGGAGTCCATTTATAGGCAAGTTTCGACGGAAACTTCTATTCTTCTAAACATCGCAGCAATGAAAGCAACCTTTGTCAAGTCACATAAACTTCATCTACAACTTTTATCTTCTAGTGAACCTTTCTCGCATGTTAATGTGGATCTTGATTAGAAATTGTATTTTTTAGACAAGATCTTCTCACGTAGTCTTCATGTGAGTTCCTCTATCATTCACTAGCTTTTTCTTTTGTTCATATACCGCATTAAGACACTAAAATGGAGTGAAACAAGCATAGAGACTTATGTAAAGTCTATTCTTGAAATATTTATGAATTTACAACATAAGTTACGCGTTTTGACACACTTAGTATGCATTTTGGTCTCATTATTCTATCTAAAATGTTATAATAACTTTTATTTCTCCAAGTTATCACTCACCACTAAAACTAGTGCTTGGTGTGTGATTCAACAATTTATTCGATGCGAATTTCAGTGATGAAATTTGTTTGCTAGTTACTTATATTATTCAATAATAAAGATTAGTTAAGTAATTATAAATTATATTTGATTGGTTAGGAAAGACTTTAAAAAGATGTAAATATATGTCAATTATCGTTGTTTTATAACCAATTTAACAACAAGTATATTTGTTGATATTTGAATGTGTGTTAACATCATATGTGATATAAGTAGAGGTTCACTAGTAGAACAATGAGATTTAAGGACACAAAATATGTGTTGTAATAAGAGTTTCTATGACATGTTTTTCATTCTTAAGCTTTTGTGAAGATAGGCTATTTAATGACACTTTGGAAAAAGTGTCATTAAATTTGTGTAGACAACACCAATATATTTTCAATAATACACTTATATTGATGCTCTAAATGTGTCACTATTATCTCTATCTTGACACAAAAATAAAATGATGTTGTTCATTTGCTAATTGGTTTATTTATGTCACCTTTTCGTTATTATCTAGAAATGTACATTCACAACATAGTTACTGTGTGATAAATGCTTATATTAATTACGACACTTCTTCAACATCATTTTTTTCAATTCAAAACACATATTTTCCTATCATATAGGTAATACCCCAAATCTAGGATTTGGAATACGGATCTATAATGTTTTTTTGCATCTCCTACGACTTGGCAACTTCATTCTTACTTGTCTTAAAGGTTAATTAGAGTTAAAGTTGTGTCCACAAACCAAGACGAGTCCTTTCCTCATGCTCTGCCCTCACTCACATTCATTGTCACACCTCCTCCTGGATCACCTACTCTCGACCTAAGAGATGACGTAAAGTCAACCAATATCGTTCCCTTTCTAAAAAAAATACCAGTTGACCTTGACTTCTGAACCTTTTGGAATGCTAAACATCTTGAGTAAAATAAAACTTATTTAGTGGATTAACAAGATAATCACGAAATTCTCAAACTTTTTTACATTACTTCAAAATATGTTAAGGCTAAACGTCATTGATTACAGACTAAACTCTTATACTAAACACAAACTAACAATTGAACTTAACTCTAACTTATGTACAACGCAAAAGTAAACTTAAGTAATAACCAACAACAGGAAAACTATAACAACTTTGCATAGTAGACTGGAGATAACGATCAGGCTTTCAGATTACGATCTTTTCCTGGAAAGTGAAAAACATTTGGAAAGGGTGAGCTAAAAAGCTCAATGAGTGACAATTTTAATAAAACATACCTTTTTATATAACTTCATTCTTTTTCTTAAATCATTTAATAAACATATGATCATAATAGAATCTTTTAAAACTCTTTCTTCTTTTAGAAATATCCATGTCTATCTTTTCAAAGCTCTTTTGCTTTCTAAAACAAGTCTCTTTTTCTTTCTCTTTGTTAGTTTTATACCATCGAAACTTGATCATGATAGTAATTAGCTTGACCTACCATACCTGATAACTCAATCATGATTACATCATGCCTAAACTCGATCATTATGAGGTCATGCCTGAACTCGATCATGACGAGGTCATGCCTGAACTCGGTTATGCCTTAACTTTGTTAAGATAGCAGAGTGTTGATCATACTATCCTACCTGAACTCAGTGGTGGTGGCTAAGTGGTTAGCATAGCTCTACACCCTTAGAACTTTGTGCACATTAGTCGAGAACTTGGTATATAGAACAAACATAGTTTTCTTGCTTAAAGCATTCTTAATAAACTCATGCCTTTACAACATCTTCCTAATATATTAAGTAAATCTGTTCAGATAGTGTAAGCATGATTAAAAACATTGCTTGTAAATCACATCAACAATTTCTCAATAAATACATGCTTTGCTAAACATTTCTAACACTACAAGGAATCAGGGATATCCTTATGCAATACTAAACGTCAGGACAAATAAGGTTGTAAGAAAAAGGTTCAGAAGACATTGAAGAGAACATTGGCATTGGTCATCAATGATGATGTGCACGCAAAGACGTCACAATAGCATGAGACTTCCAAGATGCCATGCATGATGACATCGCAAAAGCGTTTTATTTAATAAATAATATTAACTTTTTATGGCATCATGCATGTACACGTCGTTGTTGCCCCAATAACGTTGACCATGTTGACAAAGGTCTAACCTTTAAATCATTATGACAAACTTGTTGTTGACGTACAAGTTGATGACGTCGTGAGAAAGTATGATGATTTGACTGATTTTGAAAATTTTATGACGATGACATAAGTGATCAGTAGGTATTTGGTAGGAAAATAACGACGCAGCCACACACGGCGTCGTTAGAAGGAGTTCTTACCATGTTTTTAGGGTGCATCACGAGAACTTCAGTTAATATAATTTTATGTTCATAGAACACAAAACATAGACAAAAGAATAGAAAAAATTGAAAGATGAAAGAGAGACCTAGATGTCTGCCTGTTATCTGTTGTCACCTTCCATCCATCGTCGACTGTCGTTGCAGTCCGTCAAGTGCTTACCTGCTGTCATCGCTGTCCATCGCCCACCATCCTTCTATCAACGTTCACTTAGTTCATCATCTCTACCGGTAAAAATGTTGCATTTTGTTTTTTATCATTTCTAAACAAATATATATTAATGTATGTATATTGTATGTATAATTTGTAGATTAGAGATTGTAGATTGTATATTGTATGGATGTTTAATATTCAATTTTTTGTATGAATAAGTTAAATTAAATTAAAATTGAAATTGTTATTGTATGTATGTTTATTATAGATTGTAAATTGAAATTGTATATTGTATGCATGTTTATTATAGATTGTAAATTAAAATTATTAGTGTTTTTAAATTAAAATGTATATTGAATTGTTTAAGAATCAAATTATATGTGTGAATGAACTATTTTAACTTGTAATATGCTAAGGTTTAAATTATTGAAATTGTGATTTTGATTGTTATAGAGAGATTTAAATGTATTGAACTTGTTGAATCGATGAATTTGAAAATTTCTAAATTGTTGAAATTGTTTAAATATTTGAAAATTTTTATTGGCTTGTTGTGGCTATCCTATAGTTATGGTAGCCTATAGTTTATTATTTATGAACATGATTTGTTTGGTAGAAGTAAGTAGTTTTTATTTATTTCGAATTATGTTAGCCCTTAGTTTATGATAATTAGTTTGAAGTGTTAGGTTGCTACTAATTCTTGTTAGTTAGAAGTGCTAGATAGATTTTTTAGTCTAAACTTAGATATAGCGAAAGTTGGGATATTGGATACTTGTGAGGTGTGACTTATTCATGGAGGAAATTTAGCATTTGAGAGAAGGAATATAAGACTAATTACACGTATTTATGTTCTAGGTCTTTAATGACAGACAAGAGTTGGATGAAACTTAGGAATAAGTTATTGGTTGAGTATATATATAGAGTTTTTTATTTTTTAGAAGTTGCCAAGTATCATGTCGATGAGTTTGGGCGTATAAAGTGTCCACGCAAGAGATGTATGAACTCTAATTGGGACTCATTAAAAGGTGTGGAGAGACATTTATTAACGATTAGAATATGCCCCTCCTACACAGATTGAGTGTATCATGAAGAGCTAGTGAACTTGTATGTATAGAAAGATTTAATGAAGGAACTAGTAGTGACCATTTCCATAAAGAAACCAGTAGTGACCCCTTTCATGAATAAAATAGTAATAATCTGTTTCCCGAAGACAGTGAAATATTGGGTATGCTGCATAATTTACAAGCAATGATTGAAAACAAACCAAGAAACAACAGAGGAAGGTTTGAAGAATGATATGCTATTAAATAGTGGTGTAGAAGAAGAGATGATGAATATATTTCATGAGTTATTAAACCAAGCACATCATAAACTATACCCCGGTTGTTAAGAATTTTCATCCCTTAACTTTTTGGTTATGTTGATGGATGTGAAAGTTCTCAACGGTTGGAGCAACAAGTTCTTTGACATGATGTTAGAGATAATAAAATGTATGTTTTCAATATATGGTACCAATGTCCCTAGCTTATCCTATGAAGCCAAACAAAAATTGTGTAACTTGGACTTGGGATATGCGACTATTCATGCTTGTAACTACGAATGTGTATTGTACTAGAAGCAGTTTTCTGATTTGCAACACTGTCCAGTTTCTGGTGAGTCTTGATACAAGGTTTGTCTTAACAAAAGGAAAAAAATTCTACATAAGATATTGCGACACTTTTCATTGATATTGAAATTATAGAAATTGTTTGTATTGCAAGAGGAATCGTCTAAAACGAGATGGCATAAGGATAAATGAGTCGAAATAGAGAATGTGTTGAGACATCCAGCTGATGCAGAGGGATGGAAGCATTTTGATTCTGAATTTCCTAAGTTCGCTTCAGATCCATGAAACTGTCATTTGGGATTAGCATCTGATGAGTTCAATCCATTTAGAAATATGAGTATCTATAGTTTGTGGCATGTGATGTTAATTCCTTACAATTTTCCACCTTGAAAATGCATGAAAGAGTCAAACATCTTCATGCCATTGCTAATATCTGATTCAAGATCTCCTGAAAAGAAAATTGATATTTATCTCCAACGATTAATTGAGGAATTGAAAGAGTTATAGAGTCTTGGTGTTCGTTTGTATGATTCTCTTACCTGTTAGTTTTTCAGTTGCATACAACTTTGTTGTGGACGATTAATGACTTTTCGACGTATGGTGACTTATTTGGATGGAGTACGAAGGGTATCAGGCATGTCTTATATGTATGAGAGATAATTGTCACTTGGGATAAGAGGAAAAATAGCTTACATGGGCATCAACGTTATCTTCAAGATAATCATATTTGGCATAGAATTAGGCTACATGATGGAAGTACAGAGTGTAGGTCTCGTCTAGTTGTACTATATGGGTATGATATCTTGAAATAATTGGATTCTCTGGAGTTTCTAGTGATGAGTAAACAACCATCACTGAAAGATAAAAAAAAAAGAGAGCTCAGAATTTGATAAGAAAAGTATCTTTTTCGAACTCCCTGGTCAAGTCTACTATTACTTCATAAATTGGATGTAATGCATATTGAAATTTTTTTTTGGTGATAACTTGGTTGGTACATTGTTGAATATAAAAAAGAAAATGAACGATATTGCGAATGCTCAGTTAGACCTTTAAGATTTGAAAAGAAAAAAGGACTTACACCTGATAGAAGTCGATAACAGATTGGTGATGTCCCATACAAGTTACACGTTGACTAGCAACGAACGAGTTGCTTTTGTAAGTACCTGAAATCAATTAAGTTTCCCGATTGATTCATTTCTAATATTTCACGATGTGTGAATAATAGAGACATGAAATATTAGGTCTTAAGACCCACGACTGTCACGTTTTACTTCATCGACTTCTACCTATCGATGTTCGAGCATAATTATCAAAGAATGTGTACACCATTATTACTGAATTGTATAGTTTTTTTTGAAATTATGCACAAAGACAATAAGAGTAAGTGATTTGGACCGATTACAAGCAGATATCATTATCATACTTTGTTAATTGGAAAGAATATTTCCACCTGCATTTTTCAATGTAATGGTACACCTTGCTGTTCACTTACCGTATGAAGCAAAAGTCACTAGTCCGATTAATTATAGTTGGATGTATCCAATTGAGAGAAGTCTACGCATGCTGAAGCAGTATGTTCAAAACAAAGCACGTTATGAGGGGTTTATTATCGAAGCATATGTGATGAATGAATCAAGTACTTTTTGTTCGAGATATCTAAGGAGGATTGAAACTTGATTTTCTCGAGATGAATGAAATAATGATAGCACTCCTGAAGACAAGGTATTTGGTCAGTTTAAAGTATTTGTTCAGAAGGTATGACCATTAAGCAAGACCAATTTGTGATCTCTATTACAAGAAAAGAAATGCCAGATACATTGATACATCTCGAACAAGGTATATGAAATTGTAGACTACTGCAAGTATGTACTTTCAACTCTATACTTCACTAGCACTTTAAGTTTTGCTAAGCCATAGTTGTCATAAATACTCACAACTATGAACTTTAGGAAACACTTGAGGTTGATATGTTGTCAGGCAAACAACTCTCTCGACTTGTACTAAAGACATCAATGATCATTTCCTGATTGGTTCAAAGATTAGATATGTAAAGTACATAAATCCATTTGAAATTGATTTCAGACTTACATTCATTAGTAAAAAAATTTAGGTCATCAAAATGCGTGCAAGGGATAACCTTTCTGATGATTTCTTCTCACTTGCTAAATGACCTTTACTTGATGTTCGACTGTACAGTGGATGCATTGTGGGTTGGGTATGATTTCACACAATAGATCATGATTTCTGACACACATTAGAAAATAGTGTAGTCATGGTAGTTGGTGAAAATAGTACCAGTGAAAGCGTTGAGAATAATTTTTACGATGTATTAGATGAAGTTTTCTATTTAATATTCAATGGGACGTCGTGTTTGGCTATTCAAGTGTAGATGGTTTGACACAGACAATAACAAAAACCATAAGACACACGTTAAATTATAGTAAAAATTAATCAACACGTCTCATTTTCTGTTTTCTTTAGAACTAGTCATTCTCACAATCCAAGCACATTAAGTCTTTTCCATCAACGACCCAAAAATGGTGCCAATTGGAAGGTTATTTAGGTGGTCCAAAATAAACGTATATGAGATGTGCTCGAAGTGGATGATGTTGAGGATCAATAATTGAATGTACTCGAAATCGTTGTGGGACATCATATGGTTGATCACACTAAGGATGACATCGTGTGCATACTTGACATTGATCCTACAATCATGGAAAGGTCGATTATGCATCATCTCGTTGATAACTTCATAAACAATGATGACGAACAATTATCTATTTAAAGCAGATTAAGTGATGACCAATAATAATAACCACGAATCATGTATTCACATATATTTTGTTTTTTATATATTCATTTTCAAGTACTTTCATATGTTTAATTAATTTTGGTTTATTGTACTTAGGTACTACTATGTCTAATTTTCTTATCGATTTTGATAAGAGTGATGATCTTTTTTATTTTAATGCTGAGGAGTTTAATAACATAAGAGGTACATCAATAGTTAACGACACGTCGGGTTAGTCACCATTACATAAACAATTAATTGCATAAGCCTGGAGTTTTATTTATGAAATTATTCTATTTTCGTAGATGACTCTCAAACAGGTCACACTCCTAAGAGACGGAAGCACTCGAAGAACCTAGAGTTGGAACAATATGTTGCACAAAATGGAAAGATCCCCATATCGATCATTCTAAGATAGGATAAGCTGATCTCACCACATGTCGTTCGTTTCAGCTGTAGGTGTGGTAGCACGGTATAGTTTTTCAGTTTGCTTTCTTAAGTAGACTGACATTACATCAGATATATTAAGCTCATGAAGAGCGTTTTACAGGTAAGTCTTAAAATCACTTGTACATATATGTTAATTACCAACGTATATATATAGAATCCTAATCTGTGTGTACTTTTCTTTTGTAGCAATTTTTCGTGCTGGATTTCACAGATCTAGCAGTTACTCAGTTCAATGAGCATTAAATGCTCACCACTTGGAAGGAGTTCGGAGGGCAGAACCACCACCATTTTAAGAAGTTCAATAATCCTAAATAGGCACGTGCCAACCCACCCCCCAAATTGAATAATCGTATGGAAGATTGCCACTTTCTAAGTGTCCACTACCTTACTCGATAATTTCAGATGATTTAGAACTTTTAATGTTCTTAAACGGTAGTTTTTTTTTTTTGTATGTAACATTTTGATAGTTTGCATGTAGGAGCAATCAACGATGAACAGAGCTGCTAGAGCGAAGCAGCCCTACAACAACAGTAGTGGCACCAAATCGTTTCTACAATGAGTGCACGAGCTCACAAAAAAATTGGGTCATCGAATCGATCATGTAGAGTTATTCAAGGAAACACACGCTCGGAATGGACAATTAATTTCTCCAACTGCTACAGATACTTATGTATGTTTCTGTTATGCTTTTCTATTTATCTGTACATACATTTCTTTTACACATTTTACTTAATCAATAAAAATTTTATTGCAGAATTAAATGTTGGATCTCCAGTCTTAACCGACCCTAGAAGGTTCTGAACCACTCTCTAGAGACGAGATATGCCAGATAGTTTTGGTTAGAAGATTGGGCTACTTAAAAGGTCTTGGTTGGGGTCCTAGGCCAAAGTTTCGACATGTTGCTGTTAATTCTTCTTTCACATCCCACGAGCGAGAGATACATGCTAGAGAGGTTACTGAGCTAAAAACTCATCTTTAGGTAGTAGAAGAAGAAAGTAGATGGAGCACGAAGAAAATGCTCGGTAAATGGAAGAAATGAAGAAGATGACTGAATAACCTACTTGAGCAGCGAGAGGACCTTGATTTCTTCATTTAATGTACGTAATTTTCAACTTTTATGTTCTTTCATTTCTTATTGGGGTGATATATATTTAAATTTAATTTGGTGTCATTGTATGTTCGAAGGCATGAGGGGACTGCATCCGCATCACTTAGATTATATTTTTAGTTTCTTTTTTTGTTTTTAGTTTAGGTTATTCATGTACTTTTTTGAACTACAAACACATGTACTTTTTTATATTTGAATTAATTTTATATATTTGATTTGATATTTTATTAATTTTGCGTTACATGTTTTCCTGTTTTAGAATTTCAATCAATTTAAATTGAATTCGATCCAAATCGCAACAAAAAAAGTCAAATAAAAAAAATTGTAAACAAGTTTTCCTGACGCACAATGGATGTTGAAAATGGAAGCCTTTAATGACACAGCATTGTTGCACATTGTGCTGACATCGCATCAATCTTTCGTTTATGCCGATGTACTCAATGAAAACGTCCTTATTATCGATACGTTGACTAGCTAGACGTCGGGAAAACCCTTTTGTCGACACTCTAACCTGACATCGGTAAAACACTAGTGTTGATGTGTTGACGTTGTCAATGAATCATGTATCAACCAAAACCTTATGCCGATGTTGTCTCGTTCAGGCGTCGACATTCTTTTTTACAATACGGCACTCACGTGTCGACATAACCTTTACTTGTTGTAGTGTAAACTCATGGTTTGGAATAAATTCCTAAACCACTAAGCTTGTGAAATAAATTTAGAAACTTTATTTAGAAATCACTTTCTTACTCACAAATGGTAGCTTAAAACCTCGACCTGTAAACTTGACAGATCTCCTCTTTACCTAAAATACTGGAAAATAATTCAATTTAATTCCCTCAAGTCATGAAAATATAAAAAATTCACTTAAAGTTTCCAAAAACGCAAGAAAAAAACATAAAATCATAGGTTTGGCATGGTTGGCCCGTAGGGGGTGGGCGGAAAAGGCTTCCACACGTAGGAAGGGCCTAAGAAGGCCTTGTCGTGTGCTAACCTCACTAGAAAGGCATCCCGAGTGCCTTCTTGGCTGCGTGCCTTGCATCTCTCGTATAGGACTTTTTGCAAGCCTTGCATGTGGCAATGCGTCTAACAAGCTCTTCAATAGCTTACTAAGCTCCTTCAACTTAAAATCCATGCCCATCTCTCCTAACACAACACACTACTAGGCCAACCACATCCACTGCCAAGAACTCAACTTCTCGACCAGATCATAAATCCCCCTTTAGAGATTTATATCTTAAATTCCATAACTCAAATAAACATATTTCCTTCTACAAAGTTTTTGGAAAATTCCTTAACTTTCTTGCTTCGAACTTTTAGCCAAAAACTCCACGAATTGTCTTTTAAAGCCTCTATAAAGTGAACACTGCTCAGAATTTCTTTGAAAATGACATTTCTCCTTGGTTTCAACTCAAACTCAACCTTCCTCTCTTCAAAATTAACTAGAAGCCCCAACATAAAAAATACACTTAAATTAAGAACATTTTGGACCAATTTCAGCAAAAACACACGAGTAAATTGGGAGAAATATAGATATGGAGGGATCAATTTATATTGAACCTTGCATGAAAAACTCTTGACACCTCCTGCTTACTAAGATTAACCTAAGCATGCACATGTGATAACTTGTAGAAATACAAGTTATTATAGTCTTTTAGGTAGAATGTTGACACCGAAATGAATGATAAAGTACCAAAATGCATGCCTAGGTTATAAATACTTAATTATTTAGAAATGCAATTTATATAAACTTTCACACATGTTTCATCATGATTGCAATGCTTTAATGCAAGATTCACTACTACAAAAAGGAGTTTTAACGACACTACTAATCAAGCCACTGTGTCGTTGAAAATACAAAAAGGAGTGGAGTAAGATAAATTGTGTCGTTGAAAATAAAAATACAGATTATTTCTTGATACAATTCTATTAACATAATTTAATTTGTTTTGACACAATTTTTGCGTCGTTAACTAACGACAAATTTTTGTGTCATTAAAAAAGTTTCCAAATGAAAAAACCCCAAATTACAAAAAATTTTAATTTCTCCTCCCGCACGCAATTAAAACTAAGTGGGCTACCGCGTCGTTGTGAAGAACCCTTGCCTTCCAATTTTCTGCCACTCGTTGTCGTCTTCCACACTCCAGCCATTGTCGTTATTGTCGCCAAAACAAGCCTTCGCCATCAAGCCCACCAATCTAGCCACTGCTGTTGAATAAATTTATTTAGAAATATGAATTTTTATGACACTTGAAATCAAGAAAAAGGTGGGGGAAATAAAATGTGTCATTAAAAATAAAAATGTGAAATTTTTTGTCACACATTTTCTCGACACAAATTGTGTTTTCTTGACACAATTTTCTTGACACAAATTGAGTTTTCTTGACACAATTTTTTCGTTGTTAATTTACAATATAAATTATGTGTCATTAAATATTACCTAATAAAAAATCAATGTGTTCCTTCATTTGTACGTTTTTTATTTTAAAAAAATAATTTGACGCTTTCATCCCTCTTGCGATTCATGATTGAAAAAAATCTTACTCCATCTCACGTCGTCGCTTCTTTCTCACTCGAAAATGCTCTCCGACGACGTTTCTCCCTCTTTTGCAAACACTTTTCACGACTTTTCCTCTCTCTCACAAGCTCTTCGCCTGCCGTTTGAAGAAGCTCACTAAATTTACAGGTAGTTAAAGAATCCATGGACCATGAGATCGATCAAAGTCTATTTATGAGTTAGTTTGATTAGATTATTAATTTATCTTTTGGATTATTGTAAAACATTTACCAAGAATGTAATTTACATTTTTTTTTGTTATCAATAAAAAAATCTTTCTAAGCATATGTGAGTAAGTTGAATCATGTATTTAATTTATTTATATATCCATCATTTATAAGTCAAAAAATATATGTTGTGACTTGGAAAATAATGACGCCAACAAGTATCGATATATAAACATTTATTAAACAGAAACAATGTTGTAGCCATAGTGGGTTGGTCTAGTGGTACAAAGTTAAAAACTTAACTAAGTGGCTATGGGTTCGATTCATGGTGGCCACCAACCTAGGAATTAATTTCTTATAAGTTTCCTTGATATCCAAATATTGTAGAGTCAGATGGTTGTCTCGTGAGATTAGTTAAGGTGCGCCTAAAACAACAATAGTGTGTGAAATCATATTTTTTTACAAGAATTGTGTGCAACGAAATATTTAAACGTGACAATATATTCACGTCAATGTAAGGGTATTGATGACAATATACTGATGTCGAGTTATAGATAATGGTGACATATTTATTGCATCGAGGTAAGGGTATTAATGACACAATCTTGGCGTCATCTAAGCATCTTTAATGATACATTTTTTAAAGTATCGTTAAATAACATTTCTTGACAGGGGCTTCAATGACGCAAAAACTGTGTCGTCGAAACTCTTTATGATGCAAATTTTGTGTCGTTAAAACCCAAATTTGTAGTAGTGATTACTAACAAAAGAAAGGTGTGAATTGCAAAAAGGACGTACAAGAGTGTGCAATAAGGAACACGTCTAACTAGTACAATTTCTAAGCAAGAAGACAAGTCATCATGCGAGGAAGATTCATTAGAAGACAAGAATTGTAGTTGGAGTTTGTGTGATGTTTCAATGTTGTAACCTGAACTGACACACTCAGAAGAATAGAAATTTTCCGCTGAAAGTTGCTTATAAAAGAACTCCACCTTCACCATAACAAAGGATGCATGTATTGGCTAGGAGGCCAGACGTCTGAATTGATCAGCCGAGAGGTCCGAGTGGGCCAAAATCTAGAGAGAGAGGCAAAAAGGAATTGTCTTTTCGCCGTCTGTGAAAGAGTTTCTTCTTCTTCTCTGATCAACATTAAAAGCGAGAGCTGAGCTTCTGATAGGAGAACCCATATTTCATATTTCCCCCAACTTGTAATATTCTCCATCTTCTTTGTCTTCCATTTTTGTATTTCTCTGTAATATATGTGTTCATATTGTACAATGGTCGAAGGCCTATAGCCTTTAATATATTGCATGATTATACGTTTTTAATCTACCATATCTTGACTTTTTATTCATCAATGTGTTATTAGAAGTTGAGTTTATGATGACTACTTTTGGTAAGAATTCGAGCTCATGATTATCGTTACGTTAGTTGAGCTATGTTCATCGCTTGGCCAACCTAAATCGTCAACTACTAAAGAGGGAAAGTAGCAAGAATAAGGCTAACACGCACAAGGATGAGTTTGGCAACAAACTCCTCCTTAGCAAGATAACTTCCATCATTTGTCTCTAGAAAGGTGAACAAGTGTGAACACTAGGTGTCGAGAGGTTGTTGTCCTTAAAAGTGAAGTTCTACAAGTATTAAAAGCAAAAACTTCTAGACATAACTTGCATTAGTATACTTAGTCACTTGGGTTCTGAGAGGTGAGCAAGTGTGGCATTTAAATACTTCAAAAGAAGCTCACCTTAATCACGAGCTGGTGAAGCAACTAATGTCGCATTGAGGCTATCACATTGCTTAATTGCCTAACAATGCTTCGACCTTTCTTCGACCCACTTCTCACATACAAGTTAGTTCGTATCGTCACTCGTAATTCATCTCCTCCCTCTTTTACAGATTATTTACGCATAGATAGGAGTTAAAGTTCATTTTTACATTCTTTATACTATTTAATTTATTCTTTTATATTGCCTGATTGATGAGTAAACTCTAGAACTAAGCTTTGATATCAATTCCCTGTGTTTGACTTTGGATAACCTAGATAAACCTATTGCCTTGCTTATACTTGAAAAAGAAGTAGGAAAACTTGTATCCAACAAGGGTTCAATGGTTGAGTGATAATGTGGTACATAGTAAGTATTTCACTTATAATGATCATAACTAATGACTTGTTGCATAGAATTAATTGTACCCTTTAAGTCCTAAGTTAACTTATGTGTCATCACAACCAAGTGCTTAGCATCGTAGGTTAATAAAACACACACCATAACCATAAAACAAACAAACGAGCAACATGGCATCTGTAAAGCGCTCCACCAACTTCACCTCTTCATCATCTCGTCTAACCTCACTCAAAACACCCAACCAAAATGCCTTGAGTCCTTAGAAATCCCTTATTAACCTTACTTGTCATGGCCGCTAACCTCATCTCACATGCCTATGACTCCACGCCTAACTTCTCAACACCAATACTAACCTCTAGAAAGTTTCCTTGCATGGCCTAAGTACCCACTAACCTCTAAGGACATTTCTCTCACCTAGCTAAATGCCTACATACTTAGAGGATTTTTCCATCCTTCTCGACCACATGCAGACCATGCTTGCCGCCTAGCCTACTATCACCTTGCTTTTAAGGTTATTTTCTCATCCTTTGGCTGCCCATCAAGCCCAAAATACCTAAGTCATGGAATTAGCCAAATTTTCCTCTTTTTTAACCTTAACTTCCCTTAACCATTAAATCCTTCCTTCTTAGTTTTACTTCTTTCTACCTACCAAGACACACTTATAATGACAGTTCTCAAGTTTACTTTTCCATCTTAACTTCACTCAAAACTATCCTCTTTGAACACTTCAGTTTCTTAAGGTTCGGGGCTTACATGGATCCTAGAAAAAATTTCTAAGAGGTCACCCAACATAGAATTGTTCCATGCTAACCACGCTTTAACTTTGAAGTTTATATGATTGAGACACTTAAAGGAAGGTGAACTTTTGTTGGTATAGGTATTCGATCTTTATTCTTTTAAGACTTTCTTAACCTTATTTTCATGTTCTTCAGATCCCTCTAAATTAGATGTGATATCAGATCATCCATGTCCCCCTCTTAAACTCAGAGCGTTACATGTCCACTAGCTTCCACTTCGTTCATCCTCAAACCACATCTTACTGAGAGCTAGAGGTCCCTCTATGATACCATCAATAAAATCTCAAGCTCAGGATTCAAACAAAAATTTAGAATTTGGATCCCTGACGTTCCCCTACATCTCTCTTCAATCTAGCAACATCAATCTTACTTGTCTAAAAGGTCTATTAGAGTGAAAGTTGTCCTCACAAACCAACACAAGTCCTTTCAGCATACATTGTCCTCACTCAGATGTATCCTAGGAAAAATTTTCAAGAGGTAACCCAACATAAAATTGTTTCAAGCTAAGCACACTTCACTTTAGAGTTCCTATGATTGAGAACCGAAAAGAAATGTGCACATTGTTGGTATAGGTATTAGCTCTTTATTATTTTAAGTCTTTCTTAATTAACCTTATTTTTCATGTCCTTCGAATCCCTCTCATTCAGGTGTGATGTCAGATCATCCATGCCCCCTCCTAAACTCAGGGTGTTACATATAATTACTTATTTTTTACTGTAAAAAAATTAGAATTCAGGATTCAATGTTACTCATATATGTTTAGAATAATCTTTATATTGGTAATAAAAAACTAAATTACATATTGTTGATGGTAAAGGTTCTACAAGAATCCAATACATAAATTGTAATACAATAAAGTACATGTATGGGTCACCTAAAATAATGAAAACTACTACATAAATCATCTTGATTTCATGGTCCACCGATTCTTCCAATACCTGCAAATTTTTCGAAAATGAACGTTAATTAACATTCATCAAGTATATGCCAATTAGGAGATTTCACTGTCTTAACAAGCACACAAATGAACTTTTGAAAAGTAGTTAAGGTAAACAATCTATTAACATATGCCCATAAAAAATAATTAATCTAATAAAATGCCAAATATCGTCCCCCTTAGTAGAAGAGATATAAG
>JBBPDI010000005.1:11729256-11751894 GCA_037974545.1 Cucumis variabilis
AATAGAGCCTTCCACCATTCATCAATAATCAATTCATCTTTACTCTCTATATTCTCCTTCCCTCCAAAAGAAAAGTTTTGAGCAAGTCTTCGTCTTTATCGTTTCTATTCCTGATTCCGGCGAGTGCACGTTAGAAGCAGGGAGCTGTGTTAACTTTGGGGAGCAACCGACATTCAGATTAGCACCACAGTCTGGCCGAATTTGCTTTCAGGGCAGTGATTCATCACGACGCAGCAATTTATATTTTGATCATCATCAATTGTTTTTCCAACATTATTAGTAATGTTATTTGAGTAGACTTAACAATTCTTCAAATATTGGAAACTAAGATGGTGTGGGATACATGCTCGAAGTTACACAACTAAGTGTTAGCTAATTTTCCATTTTTGTTTCTCAATATAATAGTACAACAATTCAATTCCACAAGACAGATGGCAGTTGGAAATTAGATCAGGTAGCTGGAGATTTTCTATGTGAATATGTAAACTTCATTAAATCCCTTCCTACATTTTGTAGAATAAGTTGAAAAGAAGAGAGTTAGTGATCAAGATATTCAAAGGAAATAATAATATTGAGGCTAGATCTAATGAAGAATTTGGAGTTACGCAGCCTTGCCACACCAAAAGTTGGGCTATAGTTGTAGATAGATTTTCAATAACCTTCTATGCAGATGGTTGGTTCAATGAATTTCCTGACCTCACTACAGACACAGACGTTGAAGTTGAGGATTCTTCATAAACTTTGCCATATAAACATTGTTATAAGCATGAAAGATGTGCATATAAACAATTTGTTATACCTATAAAGTTAAAACCAAAAAGGTTGCTTAATTAAATAAAATCTGCAACAAGAGATTTTATGGCTTGTCAACAAGTGAGAGTATTCTATTAACTGTAATAAATATTGTAATATTAATACCATGATACAAATGAAAAAGGTTTGAACAAGAACATCAAAATAAAACCAAAAGAAACAAACCTTGGCCATTTTCTGAATCATTGTCACTCTTAAAAAATAATTACAGGAAGGGTGACCATTGATGTGACATCTGAACCAATATACTTGTTCATCATCTTTCAGTAACTTTCACGATCTTATATTACAAAAAAAAATGAACTTATTAATAATGTTATGACAATATACAAGGGAAGAATAATAGAAGACAAAACTTCTAGCTTCCATAAGTGAAGGAAGAGCTTTCCCCATGCATTGTAGAGTAAATAAGTAACATCCTTGTTTTATCATGGTTTTCACATAAAAGAGTTTGTGTACTGGGTTTACAAGAATCCAAGCTTAAATTCACAAAGAAGAAGCCCGTGACCAAAACATGTTATACCCCTATAATTTTTAAATACAACAATATGGTAAAGATTCATTGTTGACTTCCCCATCCCAGCAAAAGATTAATTAATTTTTAAAATGACAAATAGGGAAAAATTAGGAAAAAAAACAAGCAAAGATAAAAGGTAAGAGCATGAATGATAAAAACCTCTTGTTTCCATCTTCCTTTCTAATCTTCCTCTTCTGCATATTCTTTGCCTCATTTAGAATTTATAACTTCTACCCTTTTATAACCAAGAAACCTGAGAATAAAGAAATGCATGATAATCATAAGTTATACTCTCTAACAATGTACAAAGTTTGTATTAATGAGATATGTGGATCAGAAACATATAACTTGAAAAAAGTATAATCTAGCAAAATAAATCAATCAAAGCACATTGATAAACCCACATAAAACAACATTAACATTAACAATACAATTAGGTTTAAGAGGAATGTCATTTATCTAAAATACAATTAGTAATATATTTGTTACACAACTTCAAGATCAACTGACAAAAATGAGAGAAAAGTAAAGCTTTTACAAGCATTCCAATGAAAATCATCCAGGTAAACCACTAAACTTCTTATCTTATCATTGTATGTGAACACTAATGATTTGAATTCACATTTGCAAGGTTATTCAATATAACAATAATAGATAATAAACAATATCACAACTTTAAAGCTTCAATCAAATAAGGGAAGAACTTACCAAGAAACTAAAACTCCCTGTATGCAAATATTCAGAAGAAAAAAAAAACTTCATTGATCTTTCAAAATCTCAAATAAGGATCCATACCTAGATCAAACTCGTCAAAAAGTAGAAGAGAATGGAAGAACTTCATTACAAAAGAACTAGTTTCACTACAATCAAAATGGTCTACGACGACAGTTATTTTCTATCACGAATAAAATATGTGACAGTTATTTACAGTCATAGTATCGGGTGTCATGGAAAGTCCTTCCATGACAATTTTTGAAAACTGCCGCAAAAAGTTTTTTCATGACAAAAATAAATGTAATTAATTACTATTTTATGACAACAAATAACTGTCATATTTTATATTATGACAACAAATAAATTTCATCATTTGCGTATTAACGACATTTAAAAAAATGTCGAAAATTTGTTTATTATGACATTTTTAAATGTCAAGGATATGTCAATTGTGACAGTTTTTTAAAAAATAAATGTCATCTTTTCAAAATTGACAACAATTTAAAAATGTCACGAATTCTTATTTTATGACAATTTTCCTGTCAAATATATGTCAATTGTGACAATTTTTTATAGAAAATTAAATGTCATTGTTTTGCTATTGATGACATTTTTTTCTGTCAAATATAGCGCAATCGTGACAGTTTTTTTTATAACAAAATGTCATTGTTTTAATATTGATAAAAATTATGGAGTGTAATGAATTCATATATTATGTCATTTATTTTCTTTTGCAAATTCTTCAATTACTATCGTTTTTCCCTGTTCTCCTTGTCGTTCTGTCATTACACGAACCATTTGAATGACAATAATGTTATAATACATAACACCCATATAAAAACAAATGGCGACACTCTAATATATATAAGCTATAATACACTTTGTAATATTCGTACATTTCTAATCAAGTTTGAACAATTTATAAGTATGGAATTACAGTCCTTAATCAAAACCAGTGTAAATACCATCATAATACATATAACATGATTTTCTGTACAAGCATAAACAACCAACCGGTAATCCTTCACCTCTGAAAATATTCTTTGTTGCTTGAACCATGGTTAAATCCTTCATTTCTAAAAACAGTCAGTGTATTTTAATGATCCTAATTAGTTTCTTTGAAGGAAATTTCATGAACTTTGTCGATTCCATTAGAACCTACAAAGACAACACGAATATAGTAGACAACCACAGAAAATTTAAGAAAGTAAGCTAAAAGTTTTTATATCAACCAATTGCTCCAATATGGCTTCACTGCTCCAATGGATTCTTCCAAACCCTAGTAAGAAGACAAAATCTCATTTTAGAGTATGACTAAAGAACATTTTGAAAGCAAGTCAATTCACAAGTAAACAAAAACAAAATATGGTCAAGTCACATGAGTGCCAATTTTGTTTAGAAGAATGAACATTGTTGCTTTAGTAATCTAAAATGTAGAGTCCAAAATCTATAAATTTCCACCGAATACAGTTATACAATAGAAGTAAAAGAACTTCAAATTATAATCCTAATTAGACACTGCCCAATAGAAGTAAAAATGATGTATAGCTACCCCAAGTTTTCAAAATCGAAAAGAATCATGGGGGAAGGGGAGAAGAAGGTTGCTTATTCATACAAAAATTGTATAAGAACTGTCCTAACAATCACCTAGTCATTCCACAAAGGATCATCCTACAAAACTTCCTACCAAACAATCCACAAGTGAAAAATGGTGAAAAACTACAATAATTAATGGTAGCAAACAAACATATCAACTAAACTAACGATAGGCCAAGAGAACTCTAAATGAAAGAAATGAAGATTTCACAATTAACTTTGACTTAGCTGAATGTCAAGCCAAGAAGATCGTAGCCAAGATTCTTAATTAGTAAGGATTTACATCAAATCATCATTACAGAATTCCTTGAACAAGTGAAGGAATGAGTTAAAAGCATCGATAAACTTCGAGGTTTGTGACTCTCGAGTTGATTTTTTTCTCTTGGTCCTTCAATGGAAAGATTAAGAAGAACGGGAAAATGAGTTTGAACATTCTCTGGTACCAAAACAATAATATACTAGTATTTACTAGTAACAACATAATGGAGACAGTTGATCAATATAGACTAATCCGAAGTTTAATTCTCCAATAAAACAACTAATGAATTCGTTCCCTTGCATCTCTACCCAACTATAGAATTTTTATCTCAGAGCAAGTTTAAGCCGAATAAATACCTGTTTGAATATTCTTGTAGAATTGGAAGGTAGAGTTCAGCAATAAACTAAACAAGTTAATAAGCGAAAACAAAAATCTGGGAATTATTTGAGAAATTCGTATCTGATACAACCATCTGCATCGGAAAAAAATACCAAAATCCTATATGAAAAATTCAACAGAAAAGATATACCTGCAACTAAAATGTTGTATGATTCTTTATTCAAAAAATTAATGGCCAAGTACATCAGATGGCACAATCTGATAGATTGCTAATCCTATTATTTACATTAACACTCATAGAAATCTCAGCTGAAGCATATCCAACCTATAAATTCAGAAAAACAACACAACAATTAAATCAAAAAACCCAAAGAAGACATAAATTACTGCAAAAAAAAGGAAGAACACAAGTAGTATCTATAATAATTCACATACAAATAAACATCCCAAGCAGAAGAATGGAAAGAAAGAATGCAAAAAGTGTACATTCTAATAATTCAAATTACCAATAAGACTATCAAAATTCTATAATATAGAAACTCGTAGACATCAACTTTTCTTATACTCACCGATCAAATCAGTAGAGTAACCCAACAGTTAAAAAGTGTATATTTTACTTGGGATTAGAAAGATGCTAAAAAAACATCCATATACGGAGAAGGAAGCATAAAATCTGTATCAAGCAGACATGAAAATAGTATATAGTAGATCAAATAGGTAACAATTATAATATAGATCCAATCCAACATAAGATTGAACTGTAGAAACTTGCTCAACATATATAGAAGGTGGAAAATTAATTCGGGTAAATGTTACACATTGTGTAGTCTTAGAGCCATGATCAAGAACACTGCATAAGCTGGAACCACAGGAGTATACTGATCCATTGCTGATAAGAAGCGTATGATATCTTCCAGTTGCAATCTGCATCTAGTATAAAATAAATAGGAAATAACTTCAAATTATCTTTCACAAATTATAGGTTTAAAAAAGAATCTCCCGCAAACATAATCTTAGAACTCAATGACACAAATGTACAACCTATAGAATGAATCCTATTTCAGTAAAGTCGTCTACAACAAAAACAGTTTTTACACATCTTAAAAGTTGAAAACACGATGATTGCCTCTGACTATAAAAGATATTTTTGGCTAGGATACTTATTTAATACAACAATCTGAACTCTAATTGTACTACTTAGTAAGGTCTCATCAATAAAAGTCTCCATTAGTAAAATAAAAAATGGACAAATATGACAATTAGAACATTTTAATTTAGGGGAAAAAGCCTTAGCAATATTTAATGTTTTATGATCTTGATTGAAAGGCATCAATGTAGCTACAATGAAAATCAGCATAAGAAAAAATATTGATGACAGAAGGAATGACTACAAACAATAAACTATGCATGTCGAAGTTGCTCTCATTTCTTCTCGGTATTTGCCCTCCAATTCTCTTCTAAGCTGCAGAGAGAAGTCGTCATTGAAATCGTCGTCATCCCAGTTATCTTTCCACTGCTGTGTAATTTCTTTGCCTTCTTTTTTCATTTCCTACTTTGCATAGTTGATGTGATCATTCATAGCAATATTAGAAGTGTCTATGATAACGAAGTGTTTGGATTATATTAGTACCCCTCTGGAACCAATTTTCTATAAAACCCATAAAGAAAAAGAAGCAGATACATTTTCCATCCACGGGGAGGGAGGGCGAGAGAGAGAGAGAAGAAGAAGCCATGAGAAACAAATACTGATATAACCGATTTGATAAGATTACACATATATTAGAGTGTCATGTCGTTCTATTATTTATGAGTTGATCTTTCAAGGGTAAAGATATCAAAAAAATGGATCCACCGGTGTAGGGTGTTATTGTGCTAATAGTATATCACTTCAAGACATTAACATATATTCTGAAAGAAGAAGAAAGGTTTAGGTTGTGGCAGATTAGACAAGAAAATCCTTATCCTTTGTCACGGACTCTAATTTCCTTCCTAAAAACACTCTTGCATTGCTCATAGGAGGATTCAAATCAAGTAGCAGAGCATGCCTTTTCACCCTCTTTTGTAAAAGTGGGGAACTACTTAACAGAAACTTCTACTTCTTTCCTAAATGTATCAAGATCAATGCATCGACCATTTGATTTACAGCAATTCAAATGGTTGAACTGCAAAAAGATTGTCTCTTTGTCCCACACTTTGTTCCATTGATATCATCCATCCAATTTCCTTATATTCAACTAAAACTCATATGCCGACTATTTTTACTTTATTTTCCCTTATAATATGTGGGGTGGGTGACCAAACCTCAAAACTCTCCTGCCAGTAGCTACTCTTTCTCTTACTGCAGAACTAGCTCCGACACTTCTACTTTCTCTGACCCACCACCGACGACAGTAGTTTCTGCACTAAGCCATCTTCGACGATTCTGGGTAGACAATGTACCAGAAAATATAAACACGCCGCCGGAGACAAGGCTTATGATCAAGACGCCATGGATTAAAAATATTTAATAAGTTTGAAACTTTTTAATATTATATTTATTCCAATTGTTCATTTTTATTGTAGAAATTCAAAAGTCGAGGTAACTAAACATATACTCTACGTTTATCATTGAAATTTGGATATGAAAATTGCTAGTTGTGTTGATCACAGAAATGGAGATGATGAAGGAGAGATTTGTAAATGCGTACAATGATTGGATACAAATCATCAGTTGGAACAAATGACACCCGCACAAGTTATCCTAAATTCGAAGAAATACAATTTTCTTTCCTGCAAAAATCAATAAAGCCAGTAGAAAAAAAAACAGAATGTTGTAAATTACCAGAAGGTAGACGATGAATGCTTTGAGATGAATGACGCTTTTCCACGGTGGGCGACGATTGACGGTGAACAACGTTTGGAGATGGTCGGTGGCATTTGGAAATGGGACTTGATGGTTGGATTGAGGGTGGATCCCGCAATCGCGTAAGGGTTTGGATTTTTAGAGTTTAAGAATTGGGGAAAATCTGATTTAATAAACTTTTGGATTTTATTTTAATAAAATAAACAAACTATTTTTAGTATTTTTAATGACACCATATAACTGTCACGGAAAGTAAAATCCAAAAAATTGGGTCTTTTCCCGCCAAAAATGCAATTTAATCTCTTATGACAGCTTTTTTCTCTCATTTCAATTTAGGGATGTATACAACTGTCATAATAGATACTTTCTGTTGTAGTGTTTAAAACATCAATTGAATGCAAGAGACCATGTGTTCTATTAAGTCAAACCATTTCTATCTAAAAAATGTGTCTTATCACACTTATATTTGGTGACTACAGTCTAGGAAAAAAAAAACAAGATTGAAAGAAAAAAAGAAAAAAAAAAGTAAAGGGTCATAAGGACCCATAAATCTAACTACAAAAGAACTCTCTCCTAGTTGTGGGGTCTGATTTAGTGATTAATCTTGTATGCTCAACTTCTCTGTGTGTGTAATTTAGATTGGTACACCTTAATCTGTTGTGGCTTATTTTTTTACATCGGCCGCACTTACGCAATTTGGGAGCTTTACCGACACTTAGAATCCTCATTTTCTTCAATCGAACAATTCTTTTAACTACTTTCGGAGGTAAGATAGTCATATGCATATAGTCTTCACTTGTCTTGTAATAATCAACACATAAACTATAAATATTTATATTCGATCTCGTGCTGCAATAATGGTATGTGAGCATGGGTAGTTGCTCGACTAAAACTCCTTGCAAGTGCACTCTTGAGTATGAAGATTTACGACCTCCTCCTTATTTAATTTTTTTACATGGAATTGGTAATAGTCAACCGGGTTGACCTTCATTATCAAAGCTCGTTCTTGTTTCTTTTGTAAAATTAATTCTGCCCATTTAGTCAATGTAGACGTCACTTTAATACCTTCTTCTCGACACTCCCAAAACCAACGTTGTAGCAAAGCTCTCACATATTCAAGGAATGAAGCAATAGGCAAATCTCTAGGTTCTTTTAGTATAGAATTTATGGACTTTGCTATATTTGTTGTCGTCATGTTATATCGTCTTTTTGGACAGTGAACACGAGACCACCGTGTTATTCCAACATCGTTTAAATATTTCCCTAAACCATTAGAAAGTGTAAGAATACTTCTCCATGTTCATAGAAACATTCATTCACGATTGTAAAACAAAGTAGTTACAGTGTCATTCTTATATTTATCATTCAAATTTTGAATCAAATGTTGGACACAAAGGTCGTGGAATGCAGAGGGCAAAATCGTTTCCAATCTATCACGAAACCTAGATTAGGTCTCCCCTATTGCACCTTTTAATTTTTCTAAGAATCACTGTATTGAGGCATATGTTTCTCTATCAACTACTCCAAAGCCAAGAAGCACTACAAGAAAATTGCTCTACAACGACAGTTATTTTTTGTTGCAAATAAAAATTTGTGACAGTTATTTACAGTCATACTATAGCCAGTTGTTGTGAAAAATCCTTCCATGACAGTTTTAAAAAATGTCACAATAAGTGTTTTCATGACATAAAATAAATATCATTATTTACTATTTTATGACAACAAATAATTGTCATCTTTTATTTTATGATAACAAATAACTGTCATAATTTGCATATTAATAACAGTTACAAAAATGTCACGAATTTATTTATTTTGACATTTTTTCCTGTCAAGGATATGCCAATCGCGACAGTTTTTATAAAATGAAATGTCATTTTTCGATATTGACGACAATTACAAAAATGTCACGAATTGGTATATTATGACATTTTTTTCCTGTCAAGGATATGTCAATCGTGACAGTTGTTATAAAAGCAAATGTCATTGTTTCGATATTGATGACAATTACAAAATGTCACGAATTCGTATATTATGACATTTTTCCCTGTCAAGGATAGGCCAATTGTGATAGATTTTTTATAAAATTAAATTGTCATTGTTTCTAATATTGATGACAGTTACAAAATGTCACGAATTCGTATATTATGATATTTTTTTCCTGTCGTATATTCCTTAATTACTACACTTTTTTTTACAATAAAATACATATCTTATTCTTCTTGTCGCTCTGTCATTACACTAACCAGTTCAATACAATAATGTTCTAATACATCACACCTATATATATGAAAACAAATAGTCAACATTTTAATATATATACATGTAATAATACACTTTGAATATTTGTACACCCATTGACTAATAAGACCCATTGTAATATTTGTACACCCATTGACTAATAACACTCATTGAGTAATAACCATTTTTTAAATGTAGCTTACATACAAAAAGAATAAATATTGACATCTTTAGATACCAACAAGCCTAAAATCAGTACATTTAGAACCAAGATTTTTCTAACAACCATACAAAAAGTCTTAAGAAATGTTCTATCAATGACAAAATCCTAGGATAAATCTGATTGTTATCATTTAAGCAAACGACAACTATCAACTGACTCCAATCTTTGTTCTTAAGAAATGTTCCATCCATGACTATAATCGGTCTAATACAATTTAAGAATCCTCGAACACATTGGACTAACAACCATAAAAGGATATTTGAAGAAACGATCATCTTCAAGTTCCACGTGAAATATTGTACCTGGATTTGTAAGTTTGAGTGCTTCAACATATCTAAGTAATAAATTATATGACTCTTCAGAAGACCCTCGCACTCGTTCATATGCATTTTCTCTGGCACACCATGCTTTTTCATAACTCATATTTATACCATAGTGTTGCCTCATGTCTTCTATGATATCAAATGGTTTGTATAGGCAATCGACTCCCTTAAATTTTGTTCATTAGTTCTCCAACAATCCAAGATTTTGTTATCAATGCATCTCCAACAATCCAAGATTCAAAAACTCAAGAGAACACAAATGAACTTTGACATACTTTTTAATCTTGAATATATTTGAGTCCTTCAATGTCACCACTTGCAATCTCTAACCACACTTGTTATCAATGCATCTAATAAAAAGAACCTCTTTTGTAAACTTTTTTACTACAAACTGTAAAAAAATTCATTGCCAAGACACTTAATCTCTTTAACAAATCTCTCTTGCAAAAAACTATTTGTCCTACATCCAACTTCACACTTGTAGAGCTTTCTTCAAACCAATCACTTCTTCTTACCTTCAACTTTTTCCTAGTGGAGTTGCAGTGAACTTTAGATTTTACTTTGCAATCTTTTGTAGGAGCATCTCTTTGTTGTGGGATGTCAAACGATTAATTGTTCACCTCAACTGGCTCCCATGTAAAAGTATCATCTTTTGAATTATATGATTCTCATATAGCCGAAGTGGTCCCTATCATGTTATCATACAAGCCAACTTGAACTTCACTAACCTGAACTTCATTCTCATCTAATGTATCCATTGCAATTGGAGGATGAACGTTTAAGTTATGAATTTGGTTGCTCATAGATACTGAATTGTAACACATGTTTAACACTTTTTTTTCTTTGATTGCTTCTAGGCTCAAATGAGACTTATAGGGGGACCTCCGATTGATTTTCACTAAGTTTATAAAACTTTAAATCATGGTCATTGCTTAACTCAAAGAGCTTCATTTTCCACTTTTATCTCATATATTTATCTTATCTTTATGTTGAATTTTGTAGGGCCAACTTCTACAAGATCATATAATGCACCTCATAAATCTTTGTGTGTGATTTTTTTATAAGAACAATGCCTTTTAACATGCCTCCTTCATATTTTCTTCGTCTTTCATCCCATACACCATCGTAACGCACTAAAGTCCAAACATGTGACAACCTTAAACCACCTTAAACTTTTTAGTTCCTACAGAAATTGATTTGAAGTTAGAAGTTGACATATCACATAAAAACAGTGTATGACTTGTTTGTGAGATTAAAAAACAATAGTTAAAAACTAAATAAAACATGCATAATCGCACCCTAAATAAGTATATGACTAATTTTCCCTTGAGATTTGAAGTGTGGAAGTTGAGATATGTTTACGAGATTGTGAGATGCAAAAAACAGTAGCTAAAAGCACCCTAAATCATGTAAGCACAAGTATATAATTCATTTGAGATTAAGAATTTGAACTTAAGAAGCTGGATGTTTGCGAGATGAAAAAAAAATAACAATAAACTTGTTAATATGTTTGAAACAACTCTAATCAAATTGAAACAATTAAAAATTAGATTTGGTTTATACATTTAAGATTCAAATGTTCCACGAAGAGAAGAGGACACAAAAAAAAAAAAACCCTGTATATAACACAGTTCGGAGGAAAAAAATATAAACAACCTAAAAACATACTGAATAGCACGAGAACTTGATCAAAATTAGCTAGATGTTCTATGGAATGGCAAGAGAGATTGAGAGAAAGGGAGTTTGAAAGAGGTTAGAGAGATCGAGAGGTTTGATTTAAACGATTTTTTTTCTTTACATTTTGTTTTAGGTTAAAGAGAAGAGAAGGGAAGGGAAAATTCATTGATGATAAAACTCATTTTGTCCTAAAACTCAATATTTTCAAATTCAATCCTAAAAATCATTTATCCCTAAAAAATAGACCTATTTTTGGCAATTTTCCTACATACTTCTTGTCTAGGTTTTTGTATCCAAAGATCAAAGAGAGTGATAAATAAATTTACACTTTTGCTTTTGAAGCGTTGTTGTTACCTTCACGGTAAATTTCTTGGGATATTATGTTGCAAAATTTTTTTTGTTATTTTTCCAATGGAAATACGGCTATAAACCAATTTCTTTGTCAATCCTTTTTTTTATTAACTAATTCCTCACAATTACATTTCTATTATATATTAATTACATTTATTTGAATGGTTTAACTTGTTGGTTAATAGAAACAAAGTCAACCTTCTTGAATTGATTTTGTTTAAGGTGCTTAACAATATTTTTAAGCCACATTTCAAACATCTATTTTATTAGTACAAGTCTTTCAACATGTGTAGAGCACGTGACTCTTTTAACTTGTTAAGTGAATGTAGAGAATTCGAAGTCAATAAAAAAATTACATGATAATAAAATTCAACAAATTTAATTTAAAAAATTACAAAATATAGATCATCTAAAAAAAGGTATAAAAGATATTGTTTACACGGGATTTCGAAGAAATGTAATTCGTGAAATTAAACTTTATGTATTGATGAATATATCAGATGAAATCTCTAGTGTTTACTTCTTTGATGCTTTCTCTCAAATACAAGATAAAAACTTTAGAACTTCTTAGTCTTCGATCTTCAGGATGTTGTAGTTGCAAGTCGATCTGAACTTCGATCTTCTTGAATCCAAAGAAATTTTAATCTTTCAAGTCTTCAGTCTTTCAGAAGATGTTGATCTCGAGGTTGATACGGACTTGCATGTCTTGAAAGCTTGTAGAAGTTTGAATCTTCAATTCTTCAGAGCTTTCGAACTTCAGCGCTTGAATTCTTCCTTCAATCCAAGCTCCCCTAAAATGAATGGCAAATGTCTCTATTTATAGAGAAATTTCATGGGCTTTAGGTGGGCTTGGGTTTGGACCCTTTTGCTTGTTGGGCTTGAGCTTGGGTCCATCTACTTCTTGGGCTTGAGCCTATTTGCTTGTTGGACTTGGACCTAAACCCATTTGCTTATTGGACCTAAATTGGGTTGGGTTGAGTAAACTTAATTATCAAAATCCAATAAAAATATAACTATCACAATATTTGCTGTGATGATGTGGGAGAATTTAACTGACCGAAATTTCTTATTGAAGAAGTGCCCCCTTTCGAGATTAGCGCACGTATATGGGTGGGCGAGTGTCAAAATGATAAGTTGTAACTAAGAATACAAGTGATTTGTTCTTGACTTTGTCTCCAGTTAATATGGCAAATTAATCATACCATTCCTTTGGACATAAGTGTGATTAAAATGTCATATGAGATTAACTGAATTTTGAATTTAATTCACAATCTTTTTTTATAAAAATCATTTGGAATATGGCCAAGAGATTTTTTTTTAAGAATGAATTTAATGGGATATTTAAGACTTAAAAATAAATCATACAATTCGAATATTGTCAATTAATCAAAATGTGAATTTAAGTCAAAGTTTTAATTATTTTTTAAATCCCCTAATTTAAATTTTTAGCAAAACTTCTGCTAATTAAGAATAAATTGGCACCAAACTTAAATTTTGATTTCTTTTTTAATTTTTTTTTAATTTGAATTTAAAATAATTTATGCTTTGGAATAAAGTTTAAATTTTTCAAAAAGAATAAAAATAAAATTATTTGGAGAATTTAAATTTTTTTTTTCTTTTCAAATCTGTATTTAATTAGGAGAATTTTTTTAAAAGAAATAATTTTTTATTTAATTAATTTATTATATATATATAATAAAGAAAAAGATTAGGACTCAATCCCAACTCCTAACTCAATCTCAACTCCTAAAGTTTGTTGGTTTGTTAAGAAGTTTGAGGATTTGCTATCTTCCATTCTTTTATAAATAGAGAAGAATGAGTGAAAACAAAAATCACAACACTTCCTTCACCTCATTCCTCCTATGGATGAATGGAATGGGAGAAAAGAACAGAAAGATTGAGAAATATAGGAAGGGCGTCGGCAAGATGGAAAAAGAAATTTTAAAAATTGAGTTTTGTTTTGTTTTGTTTTTTTCTTTTCATTTTTCATTTTTCATTTTTTTTATCTTCGATTTTTTTCTTTCTGTTTTAATTTTCTTTTCCTTTTATTTTTATTTTTTCTTATTTTTCTTTCTTTCTTTCTTTTTTCGTTTTTTTTCTTTTTTTTAAGTACTTTTCTTTTACCTCTTTTTTTCTTTCTATTTTTCATTTTTTTAATTTCTATTTTTCATTTTTTTATTTCTATTCTATTTCTTTTTTTGTTTCATTCTTTTTTTTCAATTACTTTCTTTTTCATTCATTCTCTTTTCTTTTTCTTTCTTTTTTCCAAACTATTTTGTTCCTAAACATTTTTCTTTTATTTTTGTAACTTTTTTTTTTCTAATTTTGCCTACTCATGACTTTACTTTGATCTTATTTTTACAGGTGCAGCAGCTGATACATATAAAGTGACATCTTCTAGTCACCTCAACGTTCTGATTCTTTGTTGGCTTCATGAATTTGTACATGATAGACCATGCAACTTTATCATAGTACTCACTGCTTCTTCGACTTCTTGGGTTTATACATGATAGACGATGCAACTCTATCGTGACACTCGCTGCTTTTTCGACTTTGACTTCTTGATTTTGTACATGATAGACGATGCAACTCTATCATGGCATCCAACTGCTTCGTCCTACCTCTTCGACTTTGACTTCTTGGATATGTTGATGATGATCTTCTTGGTTGCAGTGTATCGAAGATGGAGATGGAAATCCTATCGGTTATGACCTATCGAAGATGCAGATAATGACGGCTGCATCACATTGAAGAAACAGAAAAAGATTGCACGTCAAAGATACAGATGATGACTGCACGTCGAAGATGCAGATGATGACCGCACTTCAGAAATGACAGATGCAGCACATCGAAGATGCAAATAATGATGGCTGCGACACATTAGAGATGTAGATGATGATCGTACTTTGAAGATGCAAATGATAACAACTACAATACGTTAGAGATGTAGATGATGATCTTCTCGTCTGCAACACATTGAAAAAGATGATGATGATCTTCTTAGCTGCAACGCAGAGAAGATGATAATCCTTTCGGCTGTAACAGATTGAATATGAAGATGATGATCCTCTTGGCTGCCACACAGAGAAGATGAAGTTGATGATCTTCTCAGTTGCAACACAGAGAAGATGAAGATGATGATCTTCTCGACTGCAACAGATTGAAGATGATGGTGATGATCTTCTCAGCTACAACATAGAGAAGATGGAAAAGATGATCCTTTCAGCTGCAACACATTGAAGATGAAGATAAAGATGATGATCCTCTTGGCTACAACACATTGAAGATAAAGAAGATGATAAATCCTCTCGACTGTAACACGTGAGAGAAGATGGAGATGAATCCTCTCAGCTGCAAAACATGGAAGAAGATGATGATGAATCCTTTCTACTATAACACATGGAAGAAGGTAATGATGAATCCTCTCGGTTGTAACACGTGGGAGAAGATAGAGATGAATCCTCTCGACTGCAACAAATCTCGATTGCAACATGCAGAAGAAGATAAAGATGAATCTTCTCGGCTGCAACACATGAAAGAATACATAGATGACTCCTCTTGGCTGCAGCACGTGGGAGAAGATGAAGACGAATCCTCTCGACTGCAACACATGGAAGATGAAGATCCTCTCAACTGTAACACTTGGGAGGAAAGGTAGAGCTTGTTACTTTGACTTTGCCCCTTTTTCCCTCCATTTTATGTTGTAACTACTCATGAATTTCATTTTCTGTTGCGATTACATCATCACGATGAAGCATAATGCCTTCTTTTTTTCGTGTGACTGAACTTAAAGTAAATTTAAGCTGCTTACATACCCTTTTTATAACATTGGGATCAAGTTATAATGTAGTTCAATTGAGTTTTTTTATTATTATTATTCACCTTTTAAGATCTTGTGGACTAGGAGCATCATGTACTTTAAACTCTTTCGATAAGGAGCTTTGCATGTTTAACAACTTATATTTTCATCAAAAATTTGTTCACCTTCTTTATTTATGGAATTGGTGAATATAACAAGTCTCGGTTTCACGATCAAGGGACCTTCTATGTTTATGTCAATAAACAACTTCCTCTTCATGCGTGATAGGACACGACTGTGAATCTTCTCATCATTATTTTCTTCATGAAGTGATTTTACGTTCAAAGTTTTCATCTTTTTTTCATGTTGATCGCTTGTCATCTTTAATCGATCAAAAACAGATGTTGAAGGTTGATCTTTCTTCGATGTGGAGATACTTAGCCTTTAAAAGCTGAAGTTCGAGTGGAAGTAGACGTTGGACATTGATTTTCTTCTTCTTTCGTGGCCATACTCAATCTTTGAAAGACTGAAGATCGAGTAGTTGAAGGTTTGATACAATAAAAGACAGAAGTCCTTTCCTTAATTTCATTTGAATTGTCGACTACATTAGAAGATGCATAATTGTTGTCGACTTCTATTATACTAATAGCGTAACATGTAGTGACTTCTAATACTTCCTTGGGATGATCATCAAAGAAGCATCTTGAGAGGAATTCTCTCAAAGTTATCGACCATCGAGGTCGGAAGAAGTCCTCGTCTTTTTCTTTGACAAGCTTAGGCTTTCACATCTTCTTGTTTCTTTTTCCCTTATTTTTATGGGAGATGCTTCCTTTTGCATGCTTTTGACGAAATGACGATTTCTTTTGAATAAAATTTGGTTGTCTTCCTTTTCGACGAGTCACAACTATCCATCATTTGTCATCATCTTTAGCGGGCTCTTTTTTGTTTTAGGAGTCCGTCGTCATGATCCTTTGATCATAAAGTTGTGTTGATGATAGAATACTTGAAGTCATCTCGACCGCAACATGATTCATCTCAGTTAATTCATCAATATCCAGCTCGATCTTCTTTTCACGAGCGAACTTTAGAATTAACACCTTCAACATGAAACACTTTTCAACAGGATGACTCATGACCCGATGGTACTTATAGTATTTAGGATCATCTACTTTTCCTGCTTGTTTTGGTCATTTGCATTTTGACAATTGAATAAGTTGCTTCTCTAGCAGTTGTTCTAACATGCATGCAACATCAGAGTCAGGAAATGGATAAAATTTTTCCTGTCTTTCTTTAAGAGTTGGACTTCGCTTTTCCTCGCCATCATGTTTTCCTTCAATTTTGTTTCTTTTCTTTTAGAGAAAGATTTCAAAGGAGTTGCATGAACAACCATAGACTCATTTATGACACTATTTCAAAAGAATTGTCATCAATTTCATTCTTGTCACTCCTCATTTTTGGAACTAAGAAATCTTTTGCTCCTCTACGTGTGATACTTAGTTCCATATCATGAGCAAAAGTAGCCAACTCTTCAAACGTATGTAGTTTTATCCCCTGCAAAATGTAGAGAAGTTTCCAACGCATGCATTGAGTGCACATCTCAATTGCAGACATTTTTGTAAGCTTGTCTTTGCAATTCAGGCTTAAAGCTCTCCATCTGTTTATGTAGTCAATGACTGGCTTCCCTTCAGCTGTTTGGTGTTTGTCAACTCCATCACGTTGATGATACGTTGGGTGCTGTAGAAGCAATTGAGAAAGTCCCCTTCAAGCTGCTCCCAACTATCAATGGATTCATGTTCTAGGTCGATGTACCAGTCGAAGGCATTTCCTTTCAGAGTTTCAACGAACTATTTACCAACAAATCTTCTCTCGTACCAGCAGTTTTATATGTTTCGATGAAATGAGCAACATTTTGTTTTGGGTTACCCTTTCCATCAAACTGTTGGAACTTGGGTGGTTGGTATCCATTCGGCATTTTGAGATTGTTGATCCTTTTCATATATGGTTTGGACTACAAAGAGAGAGGTTGAGCAAGTCTACCATATTGAGTTTTGATGGAGTTTGCAATCATCTCCTGCAACTGCTGAACAAACAACGATACAATTGAGATCGAATTTTGTGGTTGACTTTCTTGCATAACTGTCTTTCCTTTGTTAGTATTCTTGACAGTATGTGTATGGCTTGGTTCAGCAGCATTACGATGCTCGATGTGATTCTTGAGAGATACAATCTCATTATCCCTTTCTTCAACGACCTTCATGAGCATGTTGATCTTCTTTGCAAGCTCAGTCATTCTGTTTTCACTTGTATCCACGTCACTCACCATAACTGACATTACATTTGGATGAGGCATCTCCTCATTTGAGTGTTCAGAGGACGAAATTTTTTTCATCAATCACAGGATTTTCTTTGATTATAACTCCACCTTTTGGTGGCTTGGACAGTTGTTCCCAAATGTTCATTGCAATCTCAAAGGATGATATTTTCTCAGATGATTGAATCCCCCTTGAGCGGCTGCGAGTATTTGACTGCTTGCCGATGTCGTTTAGAGTTTTGGAAGTGTTGCCTTAGGATGTCATGATTTCTTTAGATGTTCTTCAAAAGAAAAAGAGATGAAAGGTAGAGATGGTCCCACTTTGCGTAACAAACTATTCACATGAAATTTTGAAGAAATGTAATTCGTAGAATTAAACGTTATATATTGATGAATATAACAGATACATGTTGGGACAAATATTGATCCGTTTAAAGATAGCCTATTCTCAATCTTTATCATGCATATGTTCACTATTTTTGTAAACTTCAACACGAATCCAATAACATAAAAATCACCTAAATTGGGGTTCAAATGAATGAGAACGGGCAAATTAAACATAAGGGGCATTTTTGTAAATAAAATCCAAAAATCCAAAAAAATATCAATTTTCCATATTTTTTAGTGGGAATGGGCTTGAAAGTCTAATTTTAGGCCCATTTGTCATGATTTCCCAATTTTTCCTATAAATACCCATGATAACTTCTAATTTCACAATAGAATTCAATTCAATTCACTATTCCCTCCAAAATCACTCCCAATTTCTCCTAAATTCTAAATTCTTTACCCACATTCTATAATTTTTGGATCTTCAATAAATTTTTCAGAATTATTGTCGATGCAAGGCTAATTTCTTGAGGTAATTTGGGTTTAAGTGATTCTAATTTTTGAGACTTTCATTACTTTGATTTTTCATTATAATTAGGGTTTGATTAATCTTTGATCTTGGTGTAATTTTTGTTAAAATCATCAATCAATTGTATCAAGAATTAGATCTTTGATTCAATTTTATTAATTCTTGTAATTTTGATTCTTGATCTTTGATTTTTTTTATTCAATATTTGTAAGCAATTTGCCTTAAGTATATCAATTAGTGCAAGATTAATTGAATTATTTGTTTCTACATAAAAATTCTCTTGATTCTTGATTTTATCTCTCCCATTCTTGAAATTGTTTGATGTCTTATAAATTTCAATTGTTCTTGAGTCAATTTTTGGAAATTAAATGCATTCTTTTTTAGTGCATAAATTAATTCTCATTTAATTCTTTGGTTGCAATATTATGAAGGATCTTGTAATCTTCTTTAAAGAACAATTGGGATTTAGTTAAGATTGCAAGAATTAAACTAATCCCCCATGAAATTCATCTCTTTTCTTGAATTTTGATTCAAAATTCTTTCAAGATCAAGCAATTTGATCTTGTGAGAAGTCTTGAATAAAAAATCTCCTTTTAATTAAGCATGATTCAATTTTCTTTACTTTCTTTGATTCAAGAAAGATTTAAAGAAAAGACATAAGTTGAATACGAAATTTCTCAAATGTCCTAAATTAAAATTTATTTTCTTAATTAGCAAAGATAATATTTTTTGGACAATAATAACCTTACAATCATTATTATTTAGATGTTATTATTATTAATTAGATATTTTATTTATAATAATATTTGAATTATTTATTTATTGAATATGAATTCAATTTAATATTATTTTCATAACTTCCTTACTTTAATGTTTATAATTAATATAGTAATCATTTTGAAGTATATTTTTCAATTAAGTATAAATAAAAATTTATTCTAATATGGAAAATTTTATTAAATTTTGTAATAATCATAATCATCATCTTCTTTCCATCACTATCTTTTTACCCTATTTTCACAAGTAGCCGACAACCATTATTCTCCATCATGGGAAGCTATTAAAATTTCATTGATAAATTTCTAATTTTTATTTATCTTATTTTTACAAGTCGCCGGTAGCCAAAATTTTATTGAACTTTTTAATAACTGTAATCATCATCTTCTTTCTATCAGTATCTTTTTACCTTATTTTCACAAGTCGTCGGCAACCATTATTTTCCATCACGTGAAGCTAATAAAATTTTCACAGTAAGTACTTTGTTCTTTTACCCAACTAATATTAAATAACAAAATATCGTAACTACATGATTAGATCAGCGATAGTATATCATATGCCTATATATAGTCTAATTTAACGATATATCTGTAAGTTTTAATCGTTTTCTGATATGATTTATTATATATATATACCACATATTATTTACAATTATACTAGTTTTATAATATTACCGCAATATATAATAGTTTGTATATGTGATTTATTATATATATATCACATCTTATTTACGTTTATACTAGTTTTATAATATTATCGCAAAATATAATAGGTTGTATATGTGATTTATTATATATATACCACATCTTATTTACATTTATATTAGTTTTTTAAATTACTCGTAAGATATAATAGTTTTATTTGATGTTTTAAATTACTCGCAAAATATGATATGTTTTATCTTATTTACAATTATACTATTTAATAACATATAATTGTAATATTTTTGTGTCAGGATAACCAGTATTGCAGTTTTCATCTAATATCTTGAATATATGTATATATGTAATATACCTAATGTACCATATGTATTGAATATATACAACCTAACCTCAAAATTTCTTTCCAGTTTCCTTCAGAAAAGTAATGAAAGTCATATTTTCACGCCCGAAACCTCAACAATCCATAGAATCTACCACATTCTAAATTACAGTTTCTTTGCCTACTAATATGAATATCTTCAATATACCTAGTATACCTAATGTATTATTTAACAAAACTAACCTCGAAATTTCTTCACAGTGATCAGTCGTCGAATGTCTTCTTCGTCTTCAAACTTTCTGTCGATAAATCTTTCCCTATCGTTTTTGTCTTCAGTGAGTAAAATGAATTAAAACTTTCCAATACTTTTCAAAACCGTATATGAAAAGTATTGTAGTTTTTGTATATGGAAAGTATTAAAGCTTTTCAATACTTTCCAAAACCATACAACCCACGATTCATTCTTTTTTTAAAAAAAAAATAATAATAAAGTAATCAATATTATAAAATGGGCAAAGAAGTAATTTAACCCTATATTTGTGAAATATATTGGCCCATTTAGGTCTTTTATGAAAATTATTAGAAAGTTAGGTCTTTCATGTAATATCATATAGCAATTTAGGCTATATGAGTTAAAGACTCTTGATTCAATGATAAGATTAGATCCATGCCTAAGCCCATTCCTCACTTCTCTTCTTGAAATTCAATCTTTAATATCTCTTCTTGTGAATTGTATTGCAACTAAATTTTCCTTCTCATTCTCCCTTATAATTTTCTCAAAAAATAAATTCAATGCTTTTCTTTTATTTTCTTTTTTTTTGTTACTAATCTCAATCTTTTCAAGCATTACATTCAAGAAAACATCTATCCTACACTCTCTTAGGTTCGACACCCGTGCTTGCACCTATATACGGTAAAAGTCAAGAGTAAACTACAAATAATTTTTTGTCAAGGCGGTTTAGGTAAGTATCCTTTGTAAACACTTTAATTTCCAAACATAAATGTGTTGATAACAACCTTGCCTATATACTTTGCATAATTTTTTACTTTTTGCAATACAATCTCTAGTATTTACTCCTTTGATGTTTCTCTCAAATACAAGATAAAAACTTTAGAACTTCTTAGTCTTTGGTCTTCAGGATGTTGTAGTTGCAAATCGATCTGAACTTCGATCTTCTTGAATCCAAGGAAAGTTTAATCTTTCAAGTCTTCAGTATTTCAGAAGATGTTGATCTCGAAGTTGATACAGACTTGCACGTCTTAAGAGCTTGTAGAAGTTTGAATCTTCAATTCTTCAGAGCTTCAGTACTTCAAAGCTTCAATTCTTCCTTCAATCCAAGCCCCTTTCAAATGAATGACAAATGTCTCTATTTATAGAGAAATTTCATGGGCTTTAGGTGGGCTTGGGCTTGGGTCCGTTTGCTTGTTGGGCTTAAGCCTATTTGCTTGTTGGACTTGGCATGAACCCATTTGCTTGTTGGACCTGAATTGGGTTGGGTTGAGTAAACTTAATTATCAAAACTCAATAAAAATATAATTATCACAATATTTGTTGTGATGATGTGAGAGAATTTAATTAGTCAAAATTTCTTGCTCTATAGATACATTATTATTGTTATCATTAAAATTATTTGATAATGAGTTTATTGAAGAAAAAATGTTTGCATAAAAAGGTATTCCAAAATGAAAGTGGAAAATGGAGAGGATTAATTAAAATTCATTTTAAGTTAATGTTTAATGTATTCTATAGGATGTAATGCATTAAAAACACAATCTTGCAATCAATGTTAAAATCTTAAATTATAATAAAAATTTGCTTTTAACTAAACATGCTACTTGCATTTGAAAAAAAATATACAATTTTTTTTCAAAATTTATGTCATTTCTTATTACGACGAAGAATGTATTCATTAAAAAAGATGTGAAAACATCTATTGAAGGAAAGAGATTAGGATATGCGCTTCAAATATTTTTGTAAATCTATTGTTGATGTTTAAAATCAAATTAAAAACTATTTTT
>JBBPDI010000005.1:11772116-11783334 GCA_037974545.1 Cucumis variabilis
ATGAGATTAATTGGCTAAACTCATTAACCACATTAATCAATATTCGTTAACTGTGTGTACAATCCACTAAAGACTCATAGTTGAACTCTTCTCACTGTAGATATATTTTTGTGTTCATGGATATAGATCAATAACAGTAAGTTAGTCCTTCATGAGTGTTTGTAATACCAGCTGGGTCAAATTACCATTTTACCCCTAGGTTACCTCTAATCCTTTAATACTAGTGCTCCTCTAATTAAAAACCTATTTATGTTTCAACCAATAAACAGAAACCCCTCTCGTGCCATAGAGAGGGTAGGTCCCTTTGTTCAAGTCCCAAAGACACCATTTAAGGGAACATTCATCTACTTACCCTAAAGTAAGGAAGAAGTGAATTTCCATCTTGTGTAGTTATGTTTCCAACTCTCCACTTGGTCTTATTCCCAAAATGATAAGCTTATTGAGTCGGCGATCTGGTCATTTTCACTTGTATAAATCAAAAGACAATCCATCGTGAACAAGAGTTCATAATACATTCAAGATTAAGACTAAGTTATCTAGGTCATCCTAATGAAATAGAAACCTAACTAGTTAATGGAGTTACATCTAGTAGTTACTATTTCAAAGTTTGGTCTTATGCAAAGTCATTGAATAGGATACCATCCTTATCCCTATACTATAGACATTTTAAGTTGCTCTCAAACATTGATCTCTGTATGTCTCTACATACTGCTCAAGACTCATTAAACAGCTTAGGATGTTAGTTTATTGGATTTGGGTTATTAAGACAAAACTAATAATATAATTAATAATAATTATTACAACAGTCAATGGATTAACAACGGTCAATGGATTATATTTATAATCTATGAGTTTTATGACATAAATTCCAATAGGTGTATCAAGGAATATTAGGTGTGTCAGGTATATCATGGGATATTAGTTGTATCAAATGTGTGTTACTAACGAGGGATTTGTGACATTTTACATATTGTATATGTGGGTTGGGCTTTGTTTTTGCCATTTTTGCAAACAATAAATGTGTGTACTATGGACTTAATTATTATAACTGATAACTTATAAAAACATAAGTTATTATAGCATTTTAGATAGATTAATGAGACCAAAACGTGTAATACGTGTGTCAAAAGGCATAGCTTATGTTGTAAATTCATAAATAGTCGGAAATACACTCTACATAAGTCTTAATGCATGTTTCACCCTGTTTTTAGTGTCTTAATGCAGGATTGTGAGTAAAAGAATAGACTAGCGAATCACAGAGGAATTCGTGGAAAGGCAACATGAGAAGACCTTGTCTACCAAGTACAATTTCTAGTTAAGATCCACATTAGCACTCGAGGAAGGTTCACTAGAAGACAAGAGTGGTAGTTGGAGTTGATATGACTTGACAATGACTGCATTCGACATTGACATGTTCAGAAGAAAAGAAGTTTTTTGTCAAAAATTGCCTATATAAGGACTTCATCCCCAAGATAAGGAAGTCGACTTTGAGAGAAGTCAGATGTCCGAATGGACCGATAGATAGCCTGAATGTGCCAAACCCTAGAGAGTGGCAGAAAGAAGTAGCATTTCTACAGTTTATAAACGCTATTCTTCTTCTTCTTCGGTCAGTCCGTAGGTGAGCGCTTAGAGTCTGAGTAGAGAAGATTCCATCTTCCATCTCCACTAACTTGTAATGTCCATTTTTGTACTTTCCATTTTTGTATTTCTTTGCAATGTATTTGTTCATATTGTACAGTGGCCCAAGGCCTTCATTCTTTAATGTATTGCATGTTTATACCTTTTCAATCCAACATTTCTTTACTGTTCATTTGTCAATGTGTTATTTGTAGTTTATGTTGTGATAAGTTCTTGACAAGAAGATAACTTATAAAACTTATCACGTTAGTTGAGCTATACTTGTCACTTGACCAGTATATATCGCCAACTACTCGAGAGAGTAAGTAGCAAGGATATGTCTAACATGCACAACGGGGGTGTTTAAAGACAAATTCTACCTTATTAATGAGATAACTTTCATCATTTGTGTCTCAAAAGGAGAAAAAGTGTGGTTACTTGGCGTCAAGAGGTTGTCACCCTTAAAAGAGAAGTGCTATAAGTCTTGTAAGTAAAACCTTCTAGATATATCACACTTAAGCAATCTTACGCATTTGCATCCATAAAGGTGAGCAAATGTGGCTTTTAAGACACTAAGAGGTGCTCTCCTTAATCATAAGCTAGTTAACTGGGCTTTATCGTGTCAAGATTGCCGTATGGCTTAATTGCCTATTAGTAAAAAGATTTTTCCTTCACCCTTTCTTATATGCAAGTTAGTTCACGTGTCCATCTTACCTTTATTCTAATCCCCCTTTATAGATTCTCTAGTGTAAATAAATAGATATAGTTTAAACTTACAGTTTATTATACTGTATAGATAGTAATTAAAGATATAAAGCCCAAATGAAGATTGAACCCTAGAACTATGTTTTTATATCAATTTCATGTGTTCGACCCTGGATTACCCAGGAAACCTATTGTTTCGCTTATACTTGGACAAGCAATAGGAAAACTGGTACTCAACGAGGACTTAGTATTTACGTGAGGATGAGATACATAGTAAGCATTATGCATGCATTGATCGTGATCAATCACTCACCACGTAGATTTAGATATAGAAATGTAGAACACTCCATACAACACTGAGTCTGCACGTAATTTCAAACCCAAGCAATAACTTAGTTCGCCTTTTTTTCATGCGCTCATTATTTTCCTAACCCTTCGTTTTAATTCCAAAAAGTTGAAGAAATAATTTTAAATCTTATGATTTGAAATCCAATAAATGATTTAATATTTATTTTGTTTGAAATGGAAAAATTTTGATCAAATGAATGTATTGAAAATTTCATGTTTGGATGGTAATTGAAAAGAGAAAGAAAGTTAAGAATTTATTAATATACTCTTTTATTTATGAGTTTGTTAATTGAAAATTAGAAAATGATATGGTCAATTATGTAATTTACTTTGAAATCCTATGAAATTCAACCATTTTGGCTAGGAAAGTTTTAAAGTAAAAACAAGATTTGAAATTATTTTGGATTTAAAAATCATTCTCTTTCTTGTGAGAACAAACACCGAAATTCATTTGAAATCCATTATGAAATCAAATTTTTCAAAATTTTGAGGCTTTAAACAAAGCATAGGTAGTGAATCTAAACGTTTCAAATTCCATTTAAGATATAATTACCTTGGTTGGTATTTTTGTAAAAAAGAATTAAATAAGAATTCTTTTTAATATTTAGTGATGGGTGGTTTTTTTATGAAGATAAAAGATTTCGAAGATTGATTTATTTATTAGGGAGTTTGTTGGATAAATTATTATTTATTTTAAAAAATAAAAGATTGACCTATTTATTAGGAATTTTAATAGATATCTTTTAACCAATAAGATCAAGAAAATCAATATTTAGTGTTGCTGCTTGCCTGGTTGATTTTTTTGACGACACAAGACCTTAATTCAAAAAGCGGTTTTGTCAAAGAAGTTTTCAAAGGTACTGGAGTTACCTTCTGAGTTATGACAGATTATTAATTGAAAATCATCAAGTGATTTGATAGTACTACGATCAATGAATTCAAGGGGAGCCTGAATTTGTCTTCAAGGAGATTCATGTTTACTGTTAGGGGGAGCCTGAGTATATCTTTTAAGTTATGGTGATAACTTGGTAATGTAGCTTTAAGGTTAAGTTACAAACTTTTGAATCTCAATAATATTTCTTATCTGAGTAAAGGAGCTTTCCAGATGTAGGTCGTATTTGCTGAACTGTGTTATCAAAGCCTTTTGTGTTATTTGTTTGTTTTCTTACGTTTGTTCATTTTGTTACGTTAGTTATTCCTGAAGTTAGTCACGTTAGTCATAGCTAGAGGATATTATTTATCGTTTTAGTTATTTTTTCAATGGGTATCAGAGTGGATTAGCGCTAGTTCCTTGAGTCTTCAATGGCGTCGATCAGAGAAGGTGGATCAACGACTCGTCCTCCAATATCAGATGACAGAAATTATGCTTATTAGAAGGATACTATTAAATCTGTCGTCAAATTAAACAAATCTTTTAAGTGTGGGTATGACCATTATCAGGCTGAGTATCCGACTTATCTAACGAGACAAAAGAAGAGTTTTGGTGCTACCCTATTTGATGAGAATGATGAAGAATGATAATATACTAAAGCTTTTGTCAGTATCCTATCAAGAGATGACTCTATATCGTGTATTCAAGACTTAAGTTCACATAAGGAGAATATATCCTACCTTATGATCAATTGCAACATCAGTGGAAGGAAGACTTTTCAGCTCTTGCTGCTCAGAATGAGAGAATATAGGAGTTGATGGATGAAAATCAATGATTATTGACTGTGATATTGTCTTTAAAACTGAAACTGAAAGAGGTACGAATTGAGCATGAATAGTTGTCTAAATCTGTAAAAATGCTAAACTTTGACACAAATGATCTAAACCAGATTCTAAATCCTATAAAATCTAGTTCGAATAAGCATGGTATTGGCTGTAGTTCATCAGGACATGCGTGCAATCAGAAAAATTCAATTGTTTTTGTTCTAGCAGAAGCCAAGAGAAGTGTAGAAGAAAATGTAGTTGAACAGGTAGTTGAAAATAATATGAATTCTAAATCAAAGATCTGGATTTGTCATTATTGTGGAAGAAGAGGTCATATTAGACCATTTTGTCGTAAACGAGAAAGAGATATGATTATCACCAGAAGATGTCGTACAAATCAAGGCTCAATCATATTCCTCAGAAAACTAAGTCAACCCCTATTCACAATTTAAGAAGTGCTAAGATGGTGTGGAGAGTTAAGCAATCCTCTGTCAACTGTAATGTTGCCTTCACTTCAAATCAAACATCCACTGAAGATTGGTATTTTGATAGCAGTTGTTCAAGCCATATGACTGGCAATCACTCATATTTTTCTAAATTGAAAGGGTGTTCATCATGGCATGTAACGTTTGTGATGGAGAAAAAAGCAGAATTTTGACCAAAGGAAATATTGTTAATACAAATCTTCCACGATTTGATAATGTGAGATATGTTGAAGGGCTTATAGCAAATTTAATTAGCATCGATCAACTATGTGACGAAGGTTACATGGTAAATTTCTGCAAAGAAGAATGTATTGTGACTGATAAAGGTAATATTGAGGTAATGAAAGGGATTCGAAAATTTGATAATTGTTATCACTCGATTTCTAACAAGAATTCTCTTTATAATTTATCTAAGGAAGAGTAGACTCAACTATGGCACAGGAAACTTGGGCACACAAGTCTAAGTACAATCAACAACTCTAAATATAATGCCATCCTAGGGATATTTGACCTTGATATACATACTCAGTTATTTTGTGGAAATTATCAGTGTGGCAAACATATTAGAACTTCTCAAAAAAATATTAGTGAAGGTTATACTACCAGAATTCTTGAATTACTTTATATTGATTTAATGGGTCCAATGCAAACTGAGAGCCTTGGCAGGATTGATGATGATTCTCGTTTTACGTGCCTACTATTTTTAAGAGGTAAAGCAGACATAGTGAAAGTTTATTTCTTTAGCTATTTTTTCAGTTAATTACTTTCGATATAGTTAAAGGATATTATCGATCCTCATGTTTATTTAAAGGATATTATTGATCAGAGGAAGTCTGTATACATTTGTGTCTGAGTCTACATTGTGAGCAAAGAAAACATGTTATTAGAATCCTTGGTGATCATGGAAGGGAATTGATCAAAGGGTGCTTGTGTACCTCCATCAATGTGTTAACTGACCAATGTGTATCTCCATCAGAGTGAATTCTTTTTGTGTTCAAACGGGGAGATTTTTGTGTTGGTAGATTGTTGGAAGTTGTTCTGGTGGGTCCTTATTATCATCTCTATGGTGTTTCTACTGGTGTTGTGGTTCTTATTGACACTACAAGAAATTGGAGTTCTCCCGATACCGAAAAAGACGTCGGCAAAAGCAACGTCAGAACAAAGGTCAATTCTCGACGCATAAAATACATGTCTGCCGATACAATTATTTTCGACGTCGTAGTTCAAGATGTAGGGAGAAAATAAATAAATATTTAATTCTTGCATTTTTTTTGACATCATAAGTAAAACGTTGAGAAAAGTTTAGCCATTCTCGACGTCATAAGTAAAGCATCGAGAAAATTTTAGCCATTTCCGATGTCATAAGTAAAGAGTCAAAAAAATTTTAGCATTCCTGACGTCCTAATTAAAGCGTCAAGAATAAACGGTGTCTCTCGACATTTTTGATATGCGTCGGAAATTCTCTTATAAAAACCTGGGTTTCTATAATTCACAAAACTGAAAAGGAGAAGGTTGAGAGAGTTGAGAGAGAGGTCGAGAAGGAGAGAGATCCATGCTACAGCTCGCTGTTGTCCTTGTTCAATCGTTCGTCGTCATCTTCGCCGTCACTCTTCATTTCGGTAAGTGGTTTAGTTTAGTAATTGTTTTGTTTTAGTTAATTAGTTTTAGTAATTATATTTCAAATTAGTTTTAGGTTTTAGGTTTTAGATCTCAAATTAGTTTTAGTATTTAGATTTTGAATTAATTGTAGGTTAAGTATTGTATTTGAATTTTAAGTGTTGTTAGGATTTTTGAATTGGTTGTATGGTTTAGGCTATTGAATTTGAAGTGTTGAAGTTGAGATTGAAGTGTTGAAATTGAGATTGAAGTGTTGAAGTTGTGATTGAAGTGTTGAAGTTGAGATTGAAGTGTTGAAATTGAGATTGAAGTGTTGAAGTTGAGATTGAAGTGTTGAAGTTGAGATTGAAGTGTTGAAGTTCAGATTGAAGTGTTGAATTTGAGATTAAAGTGTTGAAGTTGAGATGGAAGGTATTTTTTTAAAAAAAAATTGAGGAACTCCCGATGCATGCATCAGAAGTTCCTAGACATGTGCGTCGAGAGTTTCTAGACATCTTCCGACACTATATTGATAACATCTTCGACGTTCATACAACGTCGGAAGTTGTTTAGGAACTCCCGACACATTTGCCCCGACGCATAAATATACTCGAAAAAGGTTTTTTGACGCTTTTTATATATCTCTCGACGATTTTGTGCATCGAAAAAGTTCCATTTTCTAGTAGTGTGAACATAAAAAAAAATTCTTATCTTGCTGCTCACCAGGTTCGTTTTTTGACAGCACTAGACCTTAATTCGAAAAATATTTTTGTCGAGGAAGTTTTCAAAGGTATTGCAATTACCTTCTGAGTTATGACAAATTATTAATTGAAGATCGTCAAGTGATTTGACAGAGTATCGATTGATAAGAAATATTAATGAAGGCTGAGATAATTGTACTGCGGTCAATGAATTCAGGAAAAGCCTGAACTCGTCTCCAAGGAGATTCACGTTTACTCTCAGGGGGAGCCTAAGTATATCTTTTAAGTTATGGTGATAACTTGTAGTGTAGCTTTAGGGTTAAGTTACAAAGTTTTGAATCTCAATAATATTTCTTATATGAGCAAAGAAGCTCCCCAGATGTAAGTCATATTTGTCGAACTAGGTTATCAAAGCCTTCTGTGTTATTTGTTCGTTTTGTTACATTAGTTATTCCTGCAGTTAATCACGTTAGTCATAACTGGAGGATATTATTTATCGTGTCGCTCATTTTTTTCAACCTCAATATCCTTTACGTGGTATGAAGGGGATCTAAGGAACTTACAAATCAGAACTTCAAAGATATGAGATTATTGGATAAACTCATTGACCACAATAATCAATATTTTTCAATAGTGGGTACACTTTACTAAAACAGCTCATAGATGCACTCTTCTCACTATAGATATATTTAAGTTTCGATGAATATAGGTCACTAACAGTATGTTATTCCTTCACTAGTGTTAAAAACATTGATCCTCTAACCAAAAATTTTAGTTTATGGTCCAACCATTAAACAAAAATCTCTCTCAATCTAGTGAGAAAGTAGGACCCTTTGTTCAAGTTTAAGAGACACCAGTTAAGATTTCACTCATCTACTTACCCTAAAGGTTTGAGAAGGATTGAAATCCATTTTGTATCGTTATATTTCCAACTCCCCACTCAGTCTTTTCTCCAAAATGGTAAGCATATATTGAGTTAGTAAATCAAAAGACAATCCCTTCTAAACATGAGTATTCATGATGACTTAAGATTAAAACTAAGTTTTCTAGATTATCCTATTGAAATAGAAACCTAACTAGTCAATAAAGTTACATCTAGTTGTTACTATTTTGCGGTCGTGTCTTACGCAAGCTTATAACATAGAATACCCCACACTCGAATGTGACTTACACAAACATGCTATATATATCATTGCATTTGTATCAAATACAAAACGGGTTGTATTTTCAAAGTGTCACTTGAATATAAAGGACCTAACTTTAGCTCTATACTACCAACCTTTAGACTGTATCCTGAATATTTATTCATGTATGTTTCCACATATTGCTCAAGACTCACAATACAACCTAGAAGATTAGTTTATTAGATTTAGGGTTATTATGAAAAATATAATACAATATAATCCATAACTCTAATTGATATAACATAAATAACTTTTTACTGATGATGGTAAATTATTTACATTTACTAATCTACGAGTTTTAGGACATAAAATCTAAAAATATCTTTGTTGATGAACGTGTTTCAACAAGGTTTCCTTAAAATTGTTCCTTCCTCTAAATCTACCATGCACCATTGGGTCTTCCTAAATATAACTTTGACAAGGGTCTAACTTGTTAGAGTCTTTTTGAAAGAATTAAAGGAAAACAGAGAAAAGTTAAAATATAACATTAGGGTAGTATTAATAGTGTAATGCTTCAAGGCTAAAAGTTGGATTAGAATTTGAAATCTAGATTTCGAACCCTTAAGACATTATAGATGGTATCAAAGTATAACCTTTTAAAATAAATGTGTTTTGGCAGATCTAAAGTATAACCTTTTAAAATAAATGTGTTTTAGGCAGATCTAAAGAGTATGAAAGTATAGTTGAAAAGGAATTTAATAGAATTTAAAGTCATTATTGAGTCAATCAATTTTTTGGGGTCATCCCGATCTTTTTTTAACATCTGTAGCTTAAACATATTTTTCTAAAAAAAGAAAAGAAATCTCACATTACCTATTTTGTTAGCACAATTACTCCCTTTCCTATTACATACTTTTTATGTAACATAAATTAAGTTAAATCATGCATAAATAGTTGGCACATACAATGATTATTAACATATTGAGAAATATTTTGATTTGTTTAGAAAATGTGATATCATAACAATAATTTCAAGAAAAATGACGATTTGTTTTTTAATTTTCCAATAAGAAGTAGGAGGAAACTTTTTCAATTTTTCTTAATATATTCAATTTTCATTTTAATTATCTAAAGAATGGTTTCATCATTTAATTTTTTTAATTAACTACATCCATATTTTATTTAACTTGTTCTATTTTAATGGCCACAGACAATTTATGATTACCTGAAAGTTTATGAATTTTCTATTTTTAATAGTTACATTAATTATTGAGAAATTGCATCAATGGACAAAAACATGAAAAAAAAAAACAACTCACGGCACTAATTTTTTGCATATTGCGAATATGATAAAATTAGTGATATCAGACAGCTATCAGATGGTAATCATATGGTTATTAGAGGGCTACTAGACGGTAATCATAGGGCTATCAGAGGGTTATCGCTTTTAAATTTATTACTTTGGCAAATTTAGAAAATGTTGTGATGTGGGCTCTATTATCATAATCTTTTTGCTATTTTTGCAAAAGCCTCTTAATTATTGGTAAATTTACATAAATATAACAAAATATAAAAATTTAAGAAAAGTCTATGAAGCCAATTTTTTTTTTTAAATTTCATATTTGTCCTTATTGGATTTTGATTATTGGAGAACTACTTTTTATTTCTTTTTCTTCTTCTTCTTTACGATTTATTTTTCTCTTCTTTATATTGTTACTTCTCCTTTTTTATATTTCCACTTCTTGTTTTCATTTTCTTCATTTCCTCTTCCTAAACTTCTTTCTTCTTCTTCATCTCTCATTTTCTTTTTTTCTTTTTGGTCCAAGATCTAAACAATATTGGTACATGATCTAAGCAATCGTGTACCAATATCTAAATGATCAGTTGTCTATCTCTATCTATCCCAGATAGTAGATAGAGATAGACCACTATCACTAATGGATCATTTAACTTTAGTACAAGATCGTTTAGACTAGATACAAATTCGTTTAAACTAGGTACAAAATCGTTTAAACTAAGTACAAGGGTATAAGATCGCATTTAGACTCGGTTTCAAGAGTACACTATCGTGTAGAGGCTTGGTACAAGATCGTTTTCACGTGTGTGTGTGACCAATTAATTGCAAGAGTATTTTTGTTATCTCACTTTGTGGGCTTGTAGACTTTTTTCTTTTTCAAAATGGTTATATACAATATAAATATTTTCACACTTTGTCATATTTTTTAAAAAAAACCCTTAATTATTTGATATTTTATTATATGTTTATATATGCTTTTATACGACAAATTTTGTTGTTTTATTTTTTCTCATAATAATTTGTTTTTTTCTTGTTGTTCAAGAAAAGTGTTTTTCGTTTTTTTTTTTTTGGTTCTTTTGAAATTTATTTTATTAACTAATTCAACTTTTCTTGAACAACATATTTTATTTTATTATATAATCAATGAAATTTTCATTCACATTAGACAATATATTTTAAAGTGAAAAGCACATAGAATTAACACGACACTAGTAGTTTTAAAAGATACTCACACTTCCTTCTCTATCTGTCAAATAAACAAGTTATCTATTATATAATCTTTTTATTCAATGAGTATTGGACATTTTTAGTGCAATAAAACTAAGATCAGAACAAATCCTAACATTGTTGAATATTAAAAAAAAGACATTTTTGTGGCACCATTTTCTAAGAAAAACAGTTATTTAAGATCACATATTTATGAAACGGAGGATTTGAAACATCGACCTCGATTGGATGCATGATGTCTTATACATTTGACTTTTATCATTAGGTTCAACTTCAAGCAACATATATATTAGTTACATGTAATGGGAGAGTGAAACCATATGCAGAGTACTTACCACCAATATATTGTTTCTATTTATTCAATAAACAAAGGACAAAGATCCCAAACATTCAATAACCATTAAAAAGAAGAAGAAAGAAAGA
>JBBPDI010000005.1:11805351-11824890 GCA_037974545.1 Cucumis variabilis
TATGATTCAGAGTGAGGAAGAGGATTTTTGTGTATGAACGAGATTGTTACTGCAAACATATTGTTTTTGGCTATTTCGTAGATGATAGATCCCTTTTTTCGATCGATCTTTTTCTCATATAAAGAATATTTATTCTTTCTTAATTTTTGTGCTTAGAGTTGGTTTAATCCTCAACCTTCATGTATTGATGTTGAAAATTTTTATGCTTGTCATTGAGACTTTTGGTTCGATAGTAACGGTAGAACTTGGGAGGAGTCTGATAACTTGTAGAAATATAAGTTATTGTAGTCTTTAAGTAGAATAATGGAGAAATATCGCAATATAAAGGAGAGTAATGCGGAGCAAATCATGCAAAAATAAAAACTATGAGTTATAAAGGATAAAATGCCTAACACAATTTTATTTGTTTTAACACAAGATTTTAGCAAAAAAGAAGTTCAAAGCGAAATGAAGAAGCTATGATATAGGCAGTTAGCAAAAGGACGATGCGACAACTTCAATGGTATTATAGTGTTTAGCCAGAGGAATTTATGGCACATTAGAGTCATACGCAAACCTATCAAGAACATGCCTATGGTATTTCCTTCACTTTCGAGTGTGTGATATATCGTGCGGTAAAGTGAAAGAGCTTCATCTTCATTCCACCTTTCTTCTATGTATTTTAGGTGAGTACTTAGAGTGAGAGTTGTCAAGAGACACCACATGTCATTCCCCTAACTCTGTAATAGATGTCAGTGGAGCCAAAGAATAATGCAAGAGCTTGCATGCTCGGGCTCAACGCACTTCTATTCTTTATCATTTGATTTTTTTTTTGTTGTTGTTGTATTGGTAGTATGAACTTCATGGCCGAGAGGCCTAAAGCTTTTATTATTAATGCAATATCATATTAATTCCTTTCCCTCATATCTTTACTTATCGCATACTCTAGTTCTTTACATTATGGATGAAACAAAGGATTAGTTTAGTTCTTTGAATATTATAGTTCATTATGTTTATCTTGTTTAGTCATCGCATTATTCAACGCCTAATTCCATTCTAGAGAATAAATTAAGTATTGGAAGTTAGCTATTCAAGAGAGCAATTAACTGAGACCTCAATTAACAAGCATAGAAGGAATTTTAGAAATAAAATAATTTATACGGTTTTCTCCTTATCATACATATCATAAATACGAGTGTGTGTGACATCAAGGTGCCAAGAGGCTGCTTGCGTTAAATAAAGAATGAAACGTGAACATTGTGACTTGAAGGATTTAGATATGAATTATTTGATTTCAGTATTTGCATGTCAAAAGATAAGCAAGTGCAGCGAATGCATCTGATCATGGGATGTGTTTAAGCAACACAAATTACTCTAGTACCTTGAACCTTTTTGCATGGTCTCTGACTGATAGTGCGATTCACCAAAATCAAATTCTTTGCCCAAAATCAAAGTAAAAATCCTACACTAATGTCTGAAAAATAAATTCCTCGACAACGACGCAAAAAACTTGCTTGGGTTCAAAAATTTACTTAGGGGTTTTTGTTTGGCTTATGCAAACCTTGCTTTCATGAAACTCTCGTCCAAGATGTGAGGATTGTGAATGTGATTGTTTTAAAATTTGGATTGTGTTTCAAACTTATTGTAGAATGACTTCTTGTTTGTTTGTTTAGTGGTGTGATGACGTGTTATTGAATACAGATCATTGCATGCAAGATGCTCTCTAATATTCTCTTCACCATGTGAGTTGACATGATCATTGCATACAAAATGCTCCCAATGTCTCCACCACCTACTGCTACGTTCACAAGTGCAAGTTTTCCTATTGCTTGTCCAAGTGTAAGCAAAACAATAGGGTTTACTTGGGTAATTCTAAGGTCTACTTATCAGCTAGGTATTATGACAAATGAATTAAAAGAATATGAAAAGAATTAAAACTACCTAACTATCCTAGACATGATGTAAAGTTAATTAAATGAATTGGTTGTGTAATGGAGGAGTGAGTAAACTAACTTGTACGGGAAAGGTGGTGAAGGAATGTCTAATACTACGTGGCGATTAAGCTATACGACCACCTCAACGCAATATACCACGTATAACTAGTTTATGATTAAGATGTGCTCCTCTTAGAGTCATGAAACACCACACTTAGTCTCCTTTCGAGATCCAAGTGACTAAACCTAGTTAGATGATTTATATTTAGCTGTGTTCACTTATAATACTTGGAGCTGTGTTCACTTATAATATTTGGGGTGCTTCGCATTTAAGGACAACAACCTCTCAATGCCTAGTGTCCACGCTTGTTCACCTTTTGGAATACGAATGAAGGAAGTCATCTCATCAAAGTTGAGAAAACTATTCCTTACTTGTGTTAGCCACGTCCTTGCTACTTACATTCTCTGGCAGTTAGCGACATACACTGGCCAAGTGTAGAATGTAGCTTGGCTAATACAACAAGCACTATAAGCTAGACTACTTGCTAAACATGAATCGTAAACCTAAACTACAAATAACATACATACAAATGAAATAGTAAAGAGATGGATGGATTGAAATGTGTAAATACATACATTGTATTAAAGAATACAGGTCTTCGGTCACTGTACAATATAAACAAATATAATGTAAAGAAATAATAAAAATGAAAAGTGTAGAAAAAGAAAATACAAGTTAGAGGGAATGGGGGATGACACCTTCTTCACTAAGACCATAAGCTCTGATTTTAAAGGCTGAATGGAGAAGAAAAGAATGAACTTTACAAGAGGTGGTAAGGCTAATCCTTGCCACCAACTCTCTAGGAACGACCGATCAATCCAAAGGTCTAGCCTTATGGTCCATATAGGCCTTTCTCTTTTCTTGATAGAGATGGAGTTTCTTTTATAGGCATCTTTTGGTTGAAAAATCTATTATTTTGACCATGTTAGTGCCGAAAGTTGTCCTTTTCGACAAGTCACATCACTCCATCTGCCACTTTTGTCTTCTAGCAAACCTCTTCTCACGTAATGATTTGGTCTTCTCACCTTATCTTTTTATGAGTTCCTCTGTGATTTGCCAATTTATTCTCTTGAAAATAATCATGCGTTTAGACACTAAAAACAAGGTAAAAGCAGACATGGAGTTCATGTAAAGTGCATTTCTAAATAATTATGTATTTACAACATAAGTTACACTTTTAGATATGTTTATCTTGCGTTTCGATCTCATTATTCTGTCTAAAAGACCATAATAACTTGTATTTTTACAAGTTATCACAAGTGAAGCGAAAGCATTGAAAGGTTGCCTATCTTAGTTCAAAATTATTTAAATAACTTGTATCTCCTCAAAGGTATTACAATTTCTCTTTGTATCACTTAATAATGTAAAGAGCTTTCCTTTAATACTTTCAGTGTCTAGACATAATTAGTTCAACAACATGCACAATATTCCACAAATATCCATCTTTCATTGCACGCCAATAGTATATATAATAATTGTAATTAAATACATGATACTATGAATATCAAACATTTGTATAGACACTGCATGAGTCTTCGATAGGCAATATGATCCAAAGTACTAAGAAATCCTTTTGTTTGATCTTGGCTTATCCAGGAAACCTCTCTTTTAGCGTACACTTCAACAAGGGAAAGGAAAACTTGTACGAAATACGATAAATCACTAGAGTTAAGCAACAAAAAAGATTTAGTTCTACACTTTTTATCTCATGAGCTTTATCTTGTCACCTAGCTTAGTCGCATACCTAGAACTAAAATGTTAAGTCTACAAAAGAACAAAACATGGTATACATACAAACAAGTAGAGTTCAATATTAATATTATATTTAGGGGAGCCTAAATATAGTGAATGTGAGAGAATCTCACTCTTAAGGGGAGCCTAATCATATTGTATTGAGGAGATCTCATACAAAGCTTGAAAAAGCATTTTTGTGGAAGTGATGGAAGCTTAAACTTAAAGGAAGGCTAAGTTGAAACATGGAAGAGCAAGCTATATAAGAGTCACTAAAGAATGAGTCAGTCAGATAAGTACTTTCATTGTAATTACTAAACTCTTTATACTATAAAATTTTGTTCCACTGAACACACTATCCTCTAGATGTATAAGTCATTTTGCACCAAACTGGGATATGAATTTTTGTATCATTATTTTTTTGCTTGCTTTAGTAATGGCTCTTTTATCGAATATATTGTCTCTGACATCATGCTTGATATTATGTCCTTTGTTAGATCCACTAGTTTTTTCAATTCCTTCCACTTTTCCAAGGCAATTTTCTTTGGAGAACCACTCTTGCTTCTCCACCACCATCAACATAAAGCACAACACCATCTTGAACAACTTATGTCATTTCATCCACCCTTACTCTTTTACATTTCTTGTTACTTTATTGTTAATTATCTTGTAACAAATTTTTTCCTAATTTTAAGAAACGTGCTTAGTGGAGGCAAACAAAATGTTGTCATGCTTTTAGAGGCCTATATATTAATGCATTGATGATGAGTTCATGGATCAGAGTATTCATTAGAACAGAATCTCTACCAAAATTTCTATTTTTTATCTCTTCCACATTCAATTCACCGATCAATCAGTTATTAAACCAGTGCAGTCAACATTTGGAGCCCAAGAGAGCAAGAAATTGTGACCGACAACTCGACACTTAGTTTGTCTTCCATTTTGTGCACTTAATTGGCCTTCCATTTTCTATTTATTTTGTGGTCTTATTGGATTAAGGGTTGAGAAATTTCTTATATTATTCAATATGAACACTGTCATTTTCATTTCTAATTCATCCACGTTCTCTATTTCGATCATGAACAACTAAATTCCTTAGTTGGTTGAGAAGATGAACTATCACTCTTTAAAAGCAAGCTAAAATAAACATTAGATTGTTTAACCTAGAAATAATTCAACAGTTCAGTCAAATGAAAAGTTAGTTTAAGTATAGGTAGCTAACTACTTCAAAGAATAAGTAGCTAAAACCAAGTTAAACAATGGTAGATGTCATCTTAAAAATAAGATTAAGTATGTCTTGAACAACTAAATGATTTAAATCTAGAAATAGAGTATTTGTTGAAAGAGAATCTGATCGTGCAGCCAAAGAAATTGGATCAAATATCATCCTAATTACATGAAATTGAATGACTAAACATGCTTTAACATTAAACCAAAACACAAAGTTTGAAGATACTAACCTTTAGAGCTCAAATTCTTCATTGTTTTTTATTTATTCTAATCATGAATTCTATAAGGACCACCACCAAGATTATCACGCTCCGTCCCAAATATCACATCATGCGACCAAATGGAAGGTGTGCAAGGATATGGCTAACACACGCGAGGAGAAGTTTGGGGACAAAATTCACCTTAGTGAGGTGACTTTCATCATTTGTATCCCGAAAAGAGAACAAGTGTGTGTATTTGGCGCTGAGAGGTTGTTACCCTTAAAATAGAAGTGTTATAAGTCTTATAAGTAAAACCTTCTAGATAGATCTAGCATAACCCAGCTTAGTCATTTGTATTCCGAGAAGCGAGCAAGGGTGGCGTCTAAGACACTAAGAGGTGCTTGCCTTAATCATAAGCTAGTTAATTGGACTTGATCGTATCTATTGGGATTTATGTCTTAAAACTTGTAGATTGTAAATATAATTCATTGACCGTTATTAATAAAGTATTCTTTTTTTTCTTAATGAACCAAATCCAATAAACTAACATCCTAAGTTGTTTGGTGAACAGTATGTAGAGACATACAGGGAATAATGTTTGAGATCAGCTTAAAGGTCTATAAATACGACTCACTTTGTATTTGATACAAATGCAATGATCCAACGTATTCGTGTAGGTGTGGTATACAAGAGAGTGTATCCTATTTGCATAAGATCGAACCACGAAATAGTAACCACTAGATGTAACTCTGTTAACTAGTTGAGTTTCTAATTCAAATATTATGACCTAGGTAACTTAGTCTTAATCCTGAGTGTATTATGAACTCCTGTTCGTGAGGTATTGTTCTTTGATTTTTACGAGTGAGAGAGGTCAGATCGTCGACTCAATAAGCTTATCATTATGGAGACAAAACCGAGTGGAGCGCTGAAAACATAATTACACAAGATGGAATTCACTCCTTTCCGACTTTATAGTAATTAGATGAGTGTTCTCTGGTGTTTCTAGGACTTGAATAAAGAGTCTTACCTTCTCTACGACACAAGAGGGGTTTCTGTTTAGTGATTGGACCATAAACAGGTTGTTCATTAGAGGAGCACTGGTATTTAAGGAATAGAAGTAACTTAGGGGTAAAATGGTGATTTGATCCAGTTGGTGTTACAAACACTTGTGAAGGACTAGCTTACTGTTATTGGTCTTGGACACAAAAATATATTTACAGTGAGAAGAGTTTAGCTATGAGTCTTTAGTGGATTGTATACACAGTTAACGAATATTGATTAATGTGGTTAATGAGTTTAGCCAATTAATCTCATATCGTTGTAGTTTATAATATGTAGGTCAATTAGATCCCCTTTCTAACTCGTAAGGGATAATGAGATTTATTTATATTGGTTGTAATTTGAAATATTCAAATTTACTTTGGGAACTAATATATGTATGGTGATACATTATAATATAAACTTTATATTTTAATTAAACTTTAATATATAAATTTATTTTTGGATATGATTCAAAATTAACTTATGAGAGAGAATATTTGAATGAGTTCAAATATTAATTTAATGTGAATTAGATTCATATTAAAACTATAGGTTAAAATTTAATGTGTATATGATACACATTAGAACTATAGGTTATAAGAGAAATTTATATTTGAATATGATTCAAATTTGGATTAAATTAAATATAAGATATTGAATTTACAAATTAATTAATTGAAGAATTAATTAATATTTTAGTTTAATTTTATTTAATTAAATTTGGTTTAATTAAATTAATACTATAGATTATGTGAGAGATATTCATTTAAATATGATTTAAATAAAATATTAATTAATTATTATTTTTTATTTTATTTTATTTTATTTTAAATTAATTGATTGTTTTAATTAAATTAAATTAATGACTTATTAGGGAACTTGGGGTTTTCCCACGTATCCCGATATCTCTCAAACTCCCTCTTCTTTAGAAAAAGAGGGAAGTTACATTAGACGTCGAAGTGAATTTTGAAAAAAGTGTGAGCATATTGAGAATCATTTTATCTCAAATTCTCTCTAAAAAAATTCATCCAATTGTTGGTTCCCACATATCGATCTCCATCCCAGAGGATAGGAATATCTCTGATGGGTAGTGTACCTAATTTGGAGTTTTGGCAGATCTAGAGGCGTCAATGACGTAAGTCTTCTTTCTCTTTAATATATGCAATCTATAATTTTCAGTTACATTAGAAAATTGTTTTTGTAAATTTTTCCAATGCATTGGTATTTTGGAATTTTCAAATTAAATTGAGTAAGTTCTCTATAAAATCTTCTGCTGTAAAGGGCTCTAATCCCTTCACCGACTCCATAAACATATGATGAGACATCATGGCTAGAACACAATGTAAGAGTACAAAGCAACTTTGCCTTCCCTCTTTAACTAGGCTACAACGCCTCAAGTCTAACATTCGCATGGCCTCAACGCCTGAAACCTAGGGAGGGGAAACACTTGAAACATAAGTCAAACGAACTTAGTGAGCGACGAATTTTGAGAAAATATTTTTGGGGAAAACGCATAGAATCCACAAATAATAAGGTCAACTGCAACAAATAAAGTATGTCGCATTAAAACCACAACAAATAATGCACATCACATAAACCACAATAAATAATGCACATCACATCAACCGCAACAATTCAAATAATCACATAGCGAGTGCTACAACGCCATACACTGGAATCATTTTGCAACAAGTTCAACTTTGAGACTTGGGATTCTCCCCTCGCCTAGACTTGGGATTTGCACTCACCCATATCACACGAGTTACCTGGGATTTTGACCAGCGTTCCACCACATTTTCAATCATTCTTAGACTTGGAAGTCACACTCAACCAGCTCTCATCACCAATCAAGCTTAGACTTTGCACAGCGAGCGCTACAACGCCATACAATGGGTTCATCTCACAACAAACTCAACTCTACGACTTGGGATTCTATCATCGCCCAGACCTGGGATTCGCTCTCACAAGTATCACGCGAGTTACCTAGAATTTCCACCAGCGCCCAGTCTTACAAATGCATCATATCTCACATCAACATGAATACATTAATGGAGCAACGACTCACTGCCTACTCTTTGCACAAATTATCACATATTAGTAAGGCGTCTCATGAATACAATCACAGAGAAAGAATACTCATAAAATCACTTTTATAAAACATCTATTTTCCTAAACAAGGAGCATGGACAATAATTTAGAAATCATACTTGAAACCGATTTGCCATTTACAATCGTTTATAAATCGCATTTTATCATCTTTAGAAGAATACTCATATTTATTCATAGAAAACATCTAATCATTCACTAGATAACATTCATAACTCGTGTTTAAATATTGAAAACGTTTATAAATCACATTTATCACTTTCAACAATACTTGTTAAACAGTGTATTAATCACAAACAAAACATATAATTCATTTTGTCACTCGCAGAAGATACTTAATCTTAACTTCTTCCTTCTCAGCTTTTGGCTTTCTCTTCTCGTTTGACGATTAAAGGAATCGTTCATTCAATATTCAAAATTTTCTCCTCTTATTTTCAACAGAAAATCTAGAGTCTCTTCACAAAACTTCCTTTTTCTTTTGGCTTTCGGCTCTATTTCTAAAGGTCTTTCAGCTCCAAAAGTCATTTCCATACTTTACACGTGTCACCTTACTAACACGACGCTATGCCACCAACTCGAACTTGACACATAATCTAACTGTTAGTGGCAATTTATCTTTCCTTGAGACGTGCACCTTATCTCTTTAGGAAACCAAACTCTTAATTGTTCGACTATCCTTTTCTCACCCTAAAATGTCACCTTTGTTTCCTTTCCCATAGCGAGTTGTCAGGTCACTTTGACAAGACATTTACTTCCCACCTCAATCTCTTGGGTGCAAATACTTCTCACAAAATTCTGCCAAACACCTCGCTCTTGGCACCTAACGCAAAACCTTCCTTGCCATTCATCCCCATCGCGTTACTTACCTTCACATGATAGAATCATTGGCTTAAGCCTCTATTTCTATTGCCTACTCTCTTTTCGCATCCTTCCTATGAAATGTCTCAACATTTATCTACAACAACCTTCTAACAGGGATCCTTCACTACAGGACTTCCTTTTCCGGATCAACGCCTCACATAGATCTTCTCCACTGGTCTCAGGACTTAAAACTTGATTGTGGGATCAATTTAGTGATCAATTTTAGTATAGAAAATGGTATGAACATAAGAGAATTTCCAACAAATTATTCAAAGTTCATCTAGTGTTAATCAGATTAACCTTGTGTATTATATAGTCCATTAACAATCAAACAATCAACTAATGAAGTGGGATTTGTAGAGTTGTATGAGAAAAATAGCTCATGAAGCTAGCACTTTATTCATCTCAAACAAATTACTCTACAATGGAATGCATCCCCACAGTGTGACCCATGAGTAGATGAACATGAGAGCCTTTCTCTTCTTGTTACAAGGAGAATCGAAAGATTGATTATATTACTTGCCACTCAACATTACTACATGGGAGAAGATGTAAAGCCAAATTTTAAAAAAGTTCTTTCTGTCACTCCCTATTCAAAATTACTTAACACAACTTAAATAAAACTTAACTAAAAACCACGTAGTGGAAATTAAATCAAAAAACTTCTCTAATTAATTCCAACCCAACAAAATAAGTCATGATACAAATTTTCTCAACAAGAATTAAACAAACAAGATCCAATTATGAAATCTTGTTTATTTGAGATTATTCTTAGATTTTTGTATGTGAGGAAAGCTCAACAATACTAGCTCAATATATCACCCATTTAAGGAGTAAGACCAGTAGATAGCTAGAGACATAGGATGCAAGACAAAATTCACTTCTACCCACTTATAGGAATAGTAAAGAGATTGTTTCCTTAAGTGCTACTTCTAAGATTTGAACAAGGGGCCCTACACTCACATTGGTCTGAGAGAAACTCGATTTACTGGTTAGACTATAAACCAATTGTTCATTAGAGGATTAGTAAGGCTTAAGAAATAAGATTTTATATTTCGAGGGTAACAACGATATTTTAACCTAGCCAAAACAATGATTAGCCTATGAAGGCTTCACTTACTAATCGTGCTTATATCAAGGGACATAAATATGTGAAGGCTTTACTTACTAATTGTGATTATATCCAGTGAACACAAGTACATCTACAGTGAGGAGAATGCAACTACGGATTATAATGGATAATCCTGGTAGTTAATGAATGTTGGTTAACTAGGTTAAAGAGTTTGGCAAGTTAATCTTGGATCAATGGAGCTCATGATTTGTAGGTTCATTAGGTTCATCTACTAGCTTGTAACAGAGTTAAACGTAGAACGGTGTGATTGAGAAATTTGAATAGTTTGAGTTAATTTAAAGAAAAATTGTTGATAATATTCAATATAATTAACGATTAGGTATTGTGAGAGAAAGAATATGTAAATAAGATTAAATATAAGAAATTCAAATAGGAATTCCAATTAGATGAATCAAATTGATTGGGATTAGTGATTAAAATAATAATTTATTATTTGATATTAAATAATAATTAATTAAATAGTTATGTTAATTATTAATTATTAACTAGTGAATTTCCCAAAAATAGCAAATTTGACAAAATATTTACAACATATAGCAAAATTTCATATTCTATCAATAGTAGACATTGATATGCTTCTATCAGTGGCATTGATAGACAGTGATAGAAGCCCATCAGTTTCTATCATTAATAGAATCTAAAATTTTGTTATAGCTTATAAATATTTTAATTTATTTTACTATTTTTGAAAATGCTCCTATTAACTATCTAATTAAACATTTTTTTATAAAATTAATTAATTAGACTAATTAATAGAATTTTTTCAAAAAGATAATAAACCGACAAAATATTTACACAGTATAGAACAATTTTGAAAACGAAAAAAGCCTACAGGCCTACAATGAGAAATAGCAAAAATACTCCAGTCAATACGCGATTAATCGACCATACACGCACATATAATTCTTCTTCTAAATGATTATGATATGCTATCATGTAGGAAATGATACACGATCGTGTAGGTAGTATCAACACCTGCCACACGTGTACGTGTAATTCTTCTTCTAAACGATCATGATACACGACCGTGTAGGAAATGATACACGATCATTTAAATATTGGTACATGATCTTTGTACATGATCTTGTACCAATTCGAAACGATCTTAGTAAACGATCTTGGTACACGATCGTGTACCAAATCTAAACGATTTTTGTTCAAGATCGCGTTCCAAGATATTTTATATTTGGTACACTATCTTAAATCAAGATCCTTTAGATCAGTACACAATCGCTGAGATCTGAAAGAGGAAATATATGAGAGATGACAAAGATTGTTTAGGAAGTGAGAATTTGAAGAAGTGAAAAAAGAAAGAGAAAAAAAGTATGAGAGATGACGAAGAATGAAGAAATTTTAGAAGAGAAAATCAAGAACAAGAACAAGTGGGAATATGAACAAGAAGAGGTAATAATATAAAGAGGAGATGAATAAATCGCAAAGAAGAAAAAAGAAAAAGGAGTGAAAAACCATCCGCAATATTCAAGTATAAACCTAAAATTTATGAAAGATCATGACTTTTTTTATTTTGTTACATGGACTATAAATATTTTGGTGTTTTATTATATTTATGAAAATTAATATTGATTAATTATAAAGTTATTTTATTAAATAAATATACAAAATTGTTTTTGAAAGTCAAAGCCAAATTTTGTACTTATTCAAGTGATCCACTACCTTAATCGAAGTTAAGTGTCAAATTAAGATGCAAATGAGATTTGCACGAGTTTTAATTATATATACTTAGATGTTAATTAGAATAAAACTTAAAGAACTAGGTGGAATTTGCTGAAATTTTGCTCGTGTTCAAAACCTTCTCTCAACTCAAATTCTCTTTCTGATTCCTAAATTGATTTTAGGATCAAGTTTTAAGTCCAAAAAATAGTGAAAAAGATCATGATGGCGGTCCTTGATATGTTTGTGATCAACAACTATAAATTGTGGTGAATTTGAGTATCAAAGGTATGAACACCAAACTCTCTCTTTTGTGTTTCTTTTTCCAAAGGAAATTTAATAGTAAAACTTAAGTGTAAGTAGGATGATATTTGATCCAATTGCTTTCATTCCATGTTAATATAATCTTTCACACTTTACGTTTTGGGAAAGATACAAAAGGTTATATGCTAAAGTTTTTCCACTGATCATATAGTCAAGATAAAATGATTATTATTGATGCAACGATAGAAGATGCTCTTGAGAATAAGACGTCAACTGAAGCAAACAAGCTTATTTCAACTATGTCAACCAGTTCCAACAATTTGAGGAAAAGATCTCTTCAAGCGTGAAATCCACATCTGAGGTAAGTCAAAAAGTTAAATTGTTGATTTGGTTTCTATTGTGAAGAAAATAGTTTTGTGAAGGAATCCGGCCAAGCTTGTATGCTTAGTATGCTCAATGGCTAACCACGCAAACACCCACAGGGGGTTGTTAAAGTAAACTTTGAAAGAAACCAACAAGGAGGTCATCAGTACTATTACAACAAATGGGGCAACGGCAATCAACGATTCAAGGACCACCTTGACAGCACTAAAAAAGAAATGTTTAATTTCATTTTTACTATTTAATATGTTTAAATTATTGTTTTATAGGTCCCAAGAGCACAGGGAGCAAAGTTTATCACTAACTTTAAATTTGAGCTAAAATTATTCATTTAGGAGAAAAAAGAGAAGATTTGAAAGAAAATGATGAAATTACCCTTCCAAAGCAACGTTGTAATGCTAGGTACAACATTGCAATGCTACATCATAAAATTGCAACACTACAACATTAATGGCAACATTACGCGCAGATGAATGAAGTCTTACTCGAATGTAGCATAACATTGCGACAATATCTCAGTCTGATGCCTAAGAAGCGCAATCGGCTAAAATACTATTGTAATAGTAGTGGGTAGCCTTGCAACACTATGACCTATCCGTACTCTATAAACAAGGCTTAAATTCTCATTTATTGGCCCCCTAAATCGCTCCAAACACTCTGTTTCTCAGATGATTTTCCATCCCTTTCTAATTCCTCTATAACTTAGTGTTGTAATAATAATTTTGTTGTTGTTTTCTTTCTTTATGATTCTAGGTTAAGGTAAGACTATCTAGATCGAGTTTCTTTGTAATATTTTTAGCTATCTTAGCTAAATTGTGGGAATTATCATAATGAATCTTTATATTTTATCATGTTTGATCTTGATCTAGGATAATATATTCATATTTTTATCGTATTATGATCATACTTGATGTTGTATCAAGGTTATGTTCTATTATTATTCATGTCTAAACATTTTATCCTAACTACACTTAACAAAATCAGGTTCTAATCATTTACTTTAAATTCAATGATCAATTAACTAAGTACAAAAATTACTAATCAAAACAAGAGCTAGGACTTTTAGTTATTGATTAAACTCTTCAATTTGCTTCCAATTATTTTACTATTCCTGCTTACCTAATTGATGTTCCTAATCATACTGCTTCCAATGACCGTTGTATCATTAACCCCTACTTTCACAAACAAACAACAAACACCCGTCCCCCCATTTGTGTTACTTTCATATTGCAAGTACCTTATGAAAAGAAAAAGAAAATTAAAGTTTCCTTGTGGATGTCGTTCTTCCACTACTACAGTTATATCACGAGGAAATAAATGTTATCAAATTATTTTGGTACGAAATTAGGTGACAATTTTTTGTTGATTCAGGCAAGTGGCTCATGAATGCCTCCTGAAGTTTTCAGCTAGCTAAATGTTAAAGTGAATTTATGGACTTTTACTTGGGATTTTAAGTGAGATTGGCTAAGTTAACAAAGCAAGAGTTGCATGTTTAATTGACATGAATAATCAATGATTAGATAGATAGGTAAAAGAAATACAATACCTCAAAATAATCAAGGTAAGTGTTGTTTTTATGTTGATTTTTTGCAACCATGCACGCACGCATTCGCTCTCCCACATTTTGATTTTGTATTCACATTGTGTTTAGTTTTCACTGCAACTCACACCCCACACCTCCCCTCTTGGTTATTCGGTTACTTGCATGCTTAGGTTGTTTGGATGTTTATCTTTGATAATATATGATTAGTATGGTGTTTTTGTTAAAAAAAATAACTTTTTTCTATATTGCACGGCGATCACACATTTTCGCATGTATTTGATTTCCTTCAAAATAGTAGGGGTGTAGCGAATCGAGCTAAACCAATTCAGGTTAGGTCGGTCTTCATTTAAAAATAAACCAAGCTAATTGTTACTTTTATATTGATTTTTTGCAATCCACGCATGCATTCGTTTTCCCTCACTTTGATCTTGTCTTTATATTGCATTTAGTTTCCACTCCAACTCAAACCTCCCCTTTTGGTTTACTTGCATGCTTTAGGTTGTTTGAATGTTTTATCCTTTGGTAATGTATGATTAGTATGTTGTTTTTGTTAAAAAAAATGTTTTTTATATTTCTCTATTCGATTCCCTTCAAAATAGTAGGGTGTAGAGAATCAAATTGCATCGATTCGAGTCAGGTCAGTTCTCGTTTAAAAGTGAACCAAATGGAACCAACCTAATAGGATTTGAGGATCTTGGAGTTTTCTTTACTTAGTGGCATACTAATCCATTTTCTCCTCACTTATTTATTTGAACGGAGAATTTGACGATTCTAGAGAGAAATAATAGAAGAAAGTGTACTTTAGAAACAGGGTTGGTTGGACAAGAAGATAAAAGATTGTGAATTAAAACACTAGCGGCATTAAAGATTATAGTAAAATGTACTTTTGATTCTTAAAATTTGAAATTATGTCGCTGAGGTTTCAAAACAAACTGTGCATTACAACATAATTCCTTTCAACTAGGGAAATGTTGATTGTATTTGATGATGACAAGGTTAGTTTATTGAATTACATGGCAAAATTTATTTATCGGTTAGAAAATGTTACCTGACAAAATCTATTAATGGATTATAAAATGTATTAAATTTTAGCTTTTAAAAACACAATAATAATTATAATTAAAATTAAAATTGTTTAACCATTTTTGGCCATCCCTTCTTATTCTTTTTTACAAAATACGATTAGCTCACGACTACTACACCAATTGCCCCCACAATTATTACCTTCTTTTGCACCAACATTTCATCTCCTATCCTAATCTACAATAATTGATAATGGTGGATTTGAGACAGCTTCGAACCAGATCTGGGGTTAAGTAAATGTATAAAAAATCTGAGTTTTGGAATAAAAGCAGAAATTGTAGAAGAAAGACATGAGTCAGTTATGAAAGATTTTAATTTGTTTTAATGTAGAAAGTAGTCAACAGTGAATGGGAGATGACGATCAGTAGAGGAATGTGACAAGTGGAAAAAAAAGTTATTGTTAACTAATCATAAATATAACCAAACAATCAAATACTATTTTAATCAAGCGTAACAAAAACGAAAAGTTTTTCTTCTTTACGATTTATTCATATTCTCTTCCAAATTTCTTCAGCTCCTCTTCCAAATTTATTCATCTTTTCTTTCAAATTTATTCAACTTCTCTTCTAGATTTTGTTTCTTCTCTTTTTATTTTTATTTTTCTTTCTTTCTTTATTCATCTTCTCTTTCTTTCTCCTAGCTTTCTCTTACAGTTTATCAAAATCGTTTAAATATCACTTTAATATAATCTAAACGATTGCTTACCTAGTTAACACGATCAACACGATCGTTTAGAAAGAACTACATGATCATATGGACATACTCTAAATGATCGCTTATCATAGTCAACATGGATCATTTAGATTTAATTTTTTTTTTCATTGTTTAAAAAGAACTACACGATTGTGTGTGTATGATCTAAACTTTGCTTACCATAGTCAGTATGATTGTTTAGCACGACCAACACAATTATTTAGATTTGAAGCATTTTTTCCATCATTAAAAGAAACTACACGATTGTGTTGATATTACCTACATGATTATATATCATTTTCTATAGGATCACGTATCATGATCATTTAGAAGAAGTATTACACGTGCACATGTGACCAATTAATTACGTGTTGACTAAGGCATTTTTTGTATTTTCCATTGTGAGTCTATGGACTTTTTTCGTTTTCAAAATTGTTTTATAAAGTGTAAACGTTTTGCCAGTTTGTTATATTTAAAAAAAAAAAAAACTCCTTGTTTTAAATTATTTAAAAGCTTTGAAAAAGGTCATTTTAAATTATATTTTAAAGTATTTAAAGAGACATTTTTAAATATAGTAAAATAAACTAAAATATTTACAACATATAGCAAAATTTTAGATTTTATCAATGAAAGACACTGATAGACTTTCTATCAATGTCTATCAATATGACTGATAGAAGTGTAGCAATGTTTATCATTGATAGAATCTGAAATATTGTTGTATGGTGTAAATATTTTATCAAGTTTTTCATTTTTTACAAATCCTCTTATTTAAAAGCTTTAAAAAAGTCATTTTCAATTATATTTTAAATTATTTAAAAAGAAAGCTTTAGAATTGTTTAAGAAACTATTTTAAAAAAATTATAGAAAAAAAAATGAAATGGACTATAAAGAGTGATAAATTTTGTTATATTTTATAAATAGTTTTATTTATTATTTTTTAAAATATCTTTAAGTTGTATTTTAACTTAATTTCCAACTAATTTTATATATTTGACACATCTTATTATATATTTGACACATCTTATGTGAAAACTAGCACCCACAATAGCACATACCAACCAAGTAAGCATTATGTTAAGTTAAAGTTAAGGACCCATTTAGAAGCATTTAACAAACGTGGAAATTAAAGTGTTCCAACTTCGAAGACCAAATAGACATAAACTTCGATGGATACCAAAAGTACATTTTATCAAAAAAAAAAAAAACAATCACAATAAACAAACTCAAACAAATAATAAATAAAAACAATAAATAAATAAATAATAAAAACTGACTCAACCCTATTTGTTCCTAGGTCAAGTCAGTTTCTGTTCGTACGTAATCGTGTTTCTTTGGGTCGGGTCCATTTTGAAGGAAAACCGACCCAACCGGCCAATTACACTCGTTATAAATAGTTTTTAATCTTTTAAAAACCTCCAATTGTAGTAAGAATTTTTATAAATAAATTATTTCTCATATTCAAGATACAAGACCTTCGCATTGTTAAGTTCTTGCATTTTTTGCAATCAAAAGTTTGATGGAACTCAATCAATCATGGTCTCAAATCTTACTTCTAGATCTTCAATTTAAGAACTAATCTAATTACATCTTCCTTTGAATTAATCTAAACTCAGATTTAGAGGTCCTCGCTCCAAGTTTAGAACTTTTGGCTCTGAAATTCCAACCATGGTTTGATAACACTTCACAAATAGTCTTTATAGTTTGATAAAAAAACCTAAAGATTATTTATGAAAGTTCTTTTTAATTTGACAACATGTGGGTTGGGAAATTGAAGTTCTTTTAATTTGACACATGTGGGTTGGGAAATTGAAGTTCTAACTTCAAAGTTACTCATGTAACACAACTAGTTAAGCTTATACTCATTTTGCGAAGGCTTTATTGAACCACATGAACAAAATTCTAATTATAAACTATAATGAGTAAATGATAATAATAAACTATGGAAGACAAAATTCCAAATTAAAAAATCAAATTAGAGGTGATTGAAGAAATAAGACGAGAAAGGAAGAGATAGAGAATGAGAAACTTGAGATATTTCCTTCTCAATCAATTTCCGGATAACCTCAGAAGGAAATAATTTTGGAAAGAATCCGAATACGAGAATCAAATAGCTCAATCATTTTCGTATGTTCCAAAACAGTAACGCAATTCATCATCAAAAAAAAAAAAAATGATACGTACCGTCTGTTAAAATCAGCAGGGGTTGAACAAGAAAATGACTTCAGTCATCAATGCCAGTTGCAATCGATCAACTCAGCATTCTATGAAGTGCCCAAGTTTTTTAAAAAAAAAACCCGTTTACATCTCAATCAACAACCAGCTGGGAATCGGGAAACATGGAGCTCAAAATTATCAAATCAAAAGATAATGTTATAATGATAAGGTGCAGAAACAAATGAAAGAATTGGAATCTAATATCGGACGACATCCTGGAGGCAGTCGAAAAAGTGAGAGATCTTAATCTTCTGTGAACCAGAATAGATGGCTTCTGCTGCTCCACCACGTTCACCTTGAGCAGCCATCTCAATTAACATGTACAGCTTCTTGATGGGCATCTAATAACAGAGTAAAATCACAAGTTTAAAAAGGTGTCATAAACATGCTGAATTCTTCTACCACAATATAATATAGCAAAATAATTACCAATTTCAAAAGATCCAACAATTCAATTGAAATAAATATACCAATTCAATTACTTGCAATATTCAAACGAGGTTTATTTTACGTTGATTACCAAATTAATGAGAACAATTCATTCAACAATGAGGAGATAGAGAATATGATACTATTAGGTTTTTGTTAGAAAAAATTACAGTTCTAAGATCCCTAGTTAGAAAAATAATAGCATAGTTACTAGAAGGGACAAATTAATAAATAGCTTGTGAATTGGTTAGGATTTTAGTTATAAATAGGAGTGGGTTGAGGATGTGAAGTATTTTGTGGGATTTCCAAAATTGAGAAATTTAGGAGAGCCTAACCTTCTCAAAAGACTAGGGATTATATTGTTATTTTCTTCTACCATAGCATAGTTCAAGATACTTCCATATTTGATTCTTCTTGTGTTTATTATGTGTTCTTGAGGTATTTCTTGGGAAGGATCCTAACACAAGTCCCACATTTAATCAAATGCTGTGTTAAATCACCATGGGGCGCAGCTCATTATCATATCTTGAAACTTGAATCAATGATTTCAGAAAAATTAATAAAATAACGATTCAGTTATTTTATCAATAGTCTATTTTCCCACTTCTAAGATATTTTTTAAATTAACAAAAAATAAAGATTTTGTTGGGTTTTTTGAGAAATTATTCTTTTTATTGTCTTTTCTTTAAAGATATGTAGTCCTTAGGCCGCCTTGGAAATTATTCACATTGTTAGGAAGCTATCTAATTTTTAAGAACTATTAAGAAATCACTATCAAACAGCCTTGTTCTCGAGCAAAATAAAACCAAAATTTCCTAAAATCTTCTATTATTATCCTAGGCAATTAATCATGTGAGCAGTGAATAAGGTCGAACTTAGTACATGTATCTAGTTTTGGTATTTAAAAAAACTCAATAAGGGAAAGAATATGTAAAATAAAAATATAACTGCAGAGAAGGTTACAGAAAGATGAACATACATCA
>JBBPDI010000005.1:11892616-11920782 GCA_037974545.1 Cucumis variabilis
TGAGCCTCTACAGAATATCCTTCCAACATCATCATTATATGGTTCATGTTCCTGAGTTCATTATTATCAGACTTTTATCTTATGTCGTCCTCTGAAGAATATTCGTAGTAGTACTTGAAAGGTATATAAGTTATTAGATTGTATGATTTGGTAAAGGAATCAGGTCTTCCATTGACTACTGTTTAGTTAAGAGTTTAGATATCAGTTTAATTTGATATATCAAACTAAATGAATGCACATTTGTGATCATGGTTGGGTTGTGAACTTGTGTATTTACTTCTATGGACATGGGTTGGGTTGATGAATGCTACTCTACCCTTTGATCCCAACCTCCCTCGTTTGGCATTAAAATTTCAACGGAAATGATTTCAAATGACAAAATTTTAAATGCAAGAAATGATTTCAAATTATTACTTGTGTTTGGAATACAACTTATTTGAAAAAGTGTGACATCTAACCTTTTTGTCCTTATACATGGCAGAAAATATATGAATATTATAAAGGAGTCTTTTAAAAAATATAACAAAACATTAAAATATTTACACCGTATAGAATAATTTCGAAAATGGAAAAAATTGAAAGACTCAATGAAATTTTTTAAAAAAGTTTCAATTAATTGACAATCAACACGTGTAATATATTTGAGAAACGATTGTTTAGTATTTGGAATTTAGATTTGGCTATTATTTTCTAGACGATCGTTTGGATTTGGCTATTATTTTCTAGACGATCGTTTGGATTTGACTATTATTTTCTAGATGATTGTTTAGATTTGGAACCAAATCTAAATTATCAAATCTAAATCTAAACGATTTTTTAAATAATTTTTTGGTATACATTGATCGTTTAAATTTGAGTTGTCAAATTTCAACTATTTTTTTCAAGATTGTTTGAAAAATTATTGTTTATATTTGGTATCAGAAAACGATAGTTTATATTTGGTGAACGATGGTTTAGATATGATTGTTTGAATAGTCATCATTTAAAATATCCTTACTATTTTTTTTTCACGATATTTTATACTTGTCACATGATCTAAACCATCAATTAATAGTTTGATTTTTTTTTTAAAAAAAGATTTTTTATATTTGGTACATGATCTTGAACCAAATAATAAAAAGACGATGGAAAGAAGAAAAAAAAATCGCTTAAAATCGCTAAAAGGAAGGGGAGAAGAAAGATAGACCAGCTTAATGAGTTTTTTCATTTTGTGACACGAGTCGTAAACATTTTGTCAATTTGTTATATTTATAAAAAATAGCCTATTATAAATTACTTTTGTATCAAATAATGGTATTAATTGTATAAATCCATTTTAAATTGTGTTATTTTTAAATATGACAAAAATGAATTAGAATATTTATAAAATATAGCAAAATATTATCATGTAAATGTGATTGATTTAGATAGACTACTATATGAGTTTATTTGAGTCGATCACAAGTAGGCTATGATATTTTACTATATTTATAAATATTTTCAAAAATTGATTTAAATTTTGATTTATTTACCTTTTCCTCTTGCTATGTTTTATTTACCTTTTCCTCTTTGCGATGTCTCAAGAAGATATTTATCTAAAAATGTTGTCCAGCTTATTGTATATATCTTTTTAACATCACAGTTTCTATTTCTATAAAAATTCACAATTAAAATTAATTGTCCAAACCAAATCTAGCAACAAAAGTTTATATGACATAATAATAATAATAAATAAAAGATGCATATGCATCTAAAAAGTAAATAAAAATAACAGAAAATATAAAAACATGTTATAATTACTTTGAAAATATTGCATAACATCAGAATTAACTAAAGCCACAAACCTCACCAACAGATAGTGACATATCTAGAAAATTTATTGACAGGAGACTTTATAGTTTAGTCAATATATATATATATATATATATAATACATCTCATAACTATTACTACTTTTCTTTAAAGATGATGATGATTCTGTCGATTTTCTTTTAAAATATTTTTCCATTTAGATTTCAAATTAAATCTACAATAAAATAATATTGTAACGAGAATAAATCAAGAAGATGTTGACATATAACAACAATATCATAACTTAAACAACTCAACAAGTTTACTTAAGATCTACATATTATTTCAATAATTAATAAAATAGGTATAAAACAAATGAATTAATACAAAAAATAAGAATGATTTGAAATATGAAAACCAAATGCATAAAAATAAAATAACAAACTTGAAAAGAGAAAAAATAAATTACAAAACTTACCTCATAAATTAGGAGATAAAAAAGCTAAGAAGAAGTTGAAGAAGAAATTTTAAAAGCTAAAACAAAAAATAAGAATGATTTTAAATATTAAAACGAATGCATATAAATAAAAAACAAACTTAAAATAAATAAATAAATAAAAACTTGCTTCGAGGAGATGTTAAAGAAGAAGAAGAAAAAATGTTGAAGTTTTATAAAAATAAAAAAAACAATAAAATGAATGAAGTTGAATAGCTTTAATCTAGGTGGAAAATAGTTGTAATTTGGGAGAAAAAGAAAATAAATAATATTTTGAACATGGATGGAAAAGGGGCTAACAAGCAGAGTAACCACTAAACTATCTATAAGTATAGACTTATAAAGCTATCTATAAGTCTATACTCAATCCATCGGTGTCAACAAATGTAGAGATGATCTAGTTTGGAATAACAGCAGAAAACTCATCCACCTCTTAAGAAATAGAAGAATAAATAAAGATAAAACAATCCCTCAATTTCAATGTACAAGTACAACTCGAGCTACATGGAGAGCCAACCAGTACCACACAAAAGACCTAAGAAAACCAAATAGAGCCAAAGTTTCGATATCATCAACAAAGCCCGACAACTCAAACAAATCTAGGTTCTAATGATTAAGGTAAATATAGAACTTAATTTGGATGTAAATAAATTCTTGAATATGACTGAGCTAGATTAAATCTTGAATTTGTTCACTTTTATGTCCATCCTCAGTCAAATTTAATGACACTTTAGTGTAAGTATCTGTTTTTCATAATCGAAATGGAACTCGAGTGTTTCCTTTCACTATCCCAAATTTCATTATCAACTTCAACGTCTGAACTTAATCACTCGTTTGAATAAAAAATTATACAAAAATTAGGTAGAATGCAACAAGCTATGACTGTTTGTGTCTCAAAGTTGTAATATGGTTTTGTCCCACTAGCTATAATCGAAACAGTTTCTTTATTACTCTGAATGTCTTTTCAACTACATTTTATAAACTGATGCCATTTATGGTTAACTATTATATATATATATTTTGAGATTGTTGAGCAGATGTCGGATACTCCCTCAAATGATACCTTGTCCCACAATAAGGTGTAACAAACTCGGATAGTAACATAAAACCAACATCCTAGAAACAACAGTTATATAAATATATCTAGCCATCAGCTAGGTTAAATTATCGTTTTACTCTTAAGTTACTTGTCATGCCCAGTCCAAAATTACTTTATGCGACTAAGGAAAGATGTGACCACCTAAACATTCTACTTGTACCTTTTTGCGGGATGACATATAGAACGCCTAATGAGCAGATTAAATGAATGTCAAAATTTAATGTGAAAGAGTTTAATTGCAAATACAAGGATTTCATTGATAGTAGATCAAAAGTACATTAAAGATGAGTACAAGCATTCTCAAGTTCAAAATGCAACTAACAATCTTGACTCCTTTTGTCTATCTCTACATGCTATGCGATTTGACATTGGGCACTACCAAGTGATGCATTCAAAAGAGCACGTCAGACAATCAAGGCGACAAGTTTGATGGTGGATGTATTCCCCTATCGGGTGAGGGGGGGGGGGGAGAGAGTGAGAAATAAAACAAAACATTTGAAAGGTTAGATCAATAATATCCGGTGAGTATGTAATGGAAACTTGTATAGTTGGCTTCATAATCGAAATTAAATATGTAGCTACTTGTGAAGAGGTGAAGGAAGCAATATAGCTAAGGAAATTCTTGATAGATTTGGAAGTTGTTCCTAATATGCATCTGTTCATCACTTTGTATTATGACAACAGTGGTACAATTACAAATTCAAGAGAACCTATAAGTCATAAACAAGGAAAACATATAGAGTTCAAGTGCCATCTTATCCGGGAAATTGTGCATCATGGAGAAGATGTAATGACCCAGATATCTTCTAAGGAAAACATTGTTGATCCTCTTACAAAGGCCCTCACGGCTAAAGTGTTTGAGAATCACCTACAGAGTTTAGGTCTACGATGCTTATAAACTAGGACAAGTGGGAGACTTATTGGGTATATGGTCTAGTTTATTGAATTCATATGTTTATTGTACTCATATGGGATATTCTCTCATGATTAAATTTAACTTTGCTCTACCTTACTAGGAGTTTTAGTCCAAGTGGGAGTTTGTTGGAGTTTATGTCCTAAAACTCTTAGTTTGTAAATTAGATGAAATTAAGTGTTTTATTCGATTCCTCTTCCGCTGCCGCTTGTTTTTCTATCACACAGTTTAAATTCCTTAAGTAATATTCATAAATTGCATGAAAGGACATTTTCCTTTTTAAATCAAGTTTAAGTCTTATATTGCGTGTGGAGACGCGTTTGTTCTTACAGTCTCATCATCTTATACAGAATCATTATGCACGTTAGTTTCATCTTTGTACCCTTTCCTCAGCTCAAGTATTGACCATGCTCTTTTGCCAAGTTGTAGCTATGTGGAGAGGTCTCAGCGCATTTAGCAAGTTTCCATCAATTTTAGTGAGCATAATGCGTCTTCCAATTCCATAACACACAACAAGCAAAGAACATCCCATACCAGATCACATAGCAAGTATAAGACATTGTATTCCAGAACACACAACAAGAATAGAGCATTCTATTCCAGATTATACAGCAATAATAAAGCATCTTATTTCAGATCACACAGTAAGGATAAGATATCTCACACCAGAACACACAACAAGTGTGAGGCTTCTCATGCATAGGGTACAAGGGTCATCTTAATTCATCATTTCAATTCACGTCAAAGCTTACACATTTTAAAATCCATATCTTTGGAAGCATAGTAGAAATTATTTATATTCAATGTTTCAACCAAAACATAATAAAAGATTTAAAGACATTGAAAATCCCTTTTTTCTTTGAAAATGGTATAAGGGAGAGCCACTCACAAATAAGTTGGCTTTGTTGCCTACTCCTTAGCTATGAATCTCCTGTACTTCCTTGCACTTCAGGTTGGTTTTAAGCTTCTAAAAATGTCTAGAAATCTTGGAAATTCTCTTAATTCTTTCTCAAACGATTGTAAAGTAGAAATAACTTCAAAATGGTCGGGCTTCATTTATTTATAAGCCTTTATGTTGGTATTTTTCATGCAAAAATGATGACTTTTGTCCAGTAGCGAGGGTAGTGCATTCACAAGATGCCACATGTCTATGACAAATCTTTATCCTGGTTTCGATTAGGCAACGGGATTAAATCAATCGTCGACCTACTGACGCAAGGGCTATGCTGCCATATTCGGGTTAAGTGAACGCAATGCATAACAGTTCATCGTGTCAAATTTTCTAATAAGCCCCTCCTTTTATCGCGTAGATTGTCTCTCCTGCATAGGGCTTGGCCGTATAAAGGGTAGATCATGATAAAAGTCTCGCATTACTTCTAGTCCTTAAATACTAGTACTCCTCTAATGAACATGTTTATGGTCCAACCAATAAAAAGAAACTTCTCTCATGCCATAAAGAGGGTAGAACCTTTTTTTCAAGTTCCAAAGACATCATTTAAGGGAACCCTCATCTACTTACCTTAAAGTCGAAAAGGAATGAATTCCATCTTGTGTGATTATGTTTTCAACTCCTCACTTGGTTTTGTTCCCAAAATGATAAACATATTGAGTTGACAATCTAGCCACTCTCACTCGTTCAAATCAAAGGATAATATTTTGCGAATAGGAGTTCATAATACACTCAAAATTAAGGCTAAGTTAAATACAAACCTAACTAGTTAACAAAATTACGTCTAGTGGTTACTATTTTGTGGTTCGGTCTTATGTAAACTCATTGTATAGGATACACTCACTTGCACATCACTGACATGAACTCATTAGATAATTGCATTTGTATCAAATACAAAATGAGCTACATCTATAATGTTACCAGGATAAGGTATTCAGCCTTATTCCTATGCTATAAACCCTTTAGGCTATATCTCGAACATTGATATTTGTATGTCTCTACATACTGTTCTAGACTCCTCAAACAACTTAAGGTATTAATTTATTGGATTTAGGTTATTAAGATAAAACTAATAATATAATCAATAAACACTTTATTGATATTATCATAACAATTTATTAATAACGGTCAACGTGTTACATTTACTATCTATGAGTTTTAGGACATAAAACCTAACACTAGTAACCCTTGGTACAACTCAAATCTTATGCGAGATTGTTGTGCTCGAAAGAAATTTAACTTTGTTGTTTCAAGTTTTATGTACATATTAGCTGCATATTGTTCGAACAATCTTCGTGCCAAAAGAATAATTTATGGGATTTGCCTTATTTGAAACTTGAAACAATAATACTCTCTACAAAAAATTCTTTTATGTCGTTTCTTTGAAATACCTAACAATCAGTTATGTTCAAAAGATAAAATATGGAACGACTTTTTCAAAATAAAAATATATATACACACAGAGAGGGAGAGAGTATGATACCTGGACATTCTCAGTGGATGATTTCTTCTGGTTGTTCAATAGTTCAAGTTTCTTGGATATAATAGTTCATCACGTTTGAATGGAAAATTTTAGTTCGATCAGTTCATCTGTCTATATCTTATGCCACCTAGGTTCTCCTTTTAGGAATAACAATGGATATTGTAGCATGTTGTAACAACTAAAATAATGCTTTATTCTACGTCGATTTCCAGAATTTCCATGGACTACAATATCTCTCTCAAAGGGCACATTTTCTTTGTTTTCTTTGATCCATATTGTCGCAACTTGATCTGTTGTAGGTATGTTGATCAACCATCACATTACTTGCAATATGCATATGAATGTTTTCGAATGACCTAATGTGTTTCAAATATCTAAAAATTTAAGTGTATAAGGGTTATGTTGGAGAAAATTTATTAACTTCTTTGTGACTCATTTAATTAGATCTCCATCTTGCAGTATCTTCATTCTATTTTACACTTCGTTCTTTGTATCATAAAAATATAACTGAAAGTATCTAAGACAATCCTCTGGTAGAAATACTGAGAGATTATGATATATTTGTCCTTGGGCTCTGAATGTGAAAATCCATTTTCTTGATGAAGCTAAGATTTTGTCCAAAATAACTCCAAAAGAAGTGAAAGAAAAAAAAAACTATTGCATGCCCTTGTATTCTTTCTAAAATTGATCTCCTCCTCAGGTTTAGATGTAAATAAATCAAACAATTTATTAGGATCTATAAGGAAGTTTAATTTCTCCATTATGGCAACAAAATGTTGGTGTCTCAAATTCAAATGTTTGGCATTGCAAAATGCACATGGAAGCATTGATTTGAGTTCATGAATACCATCTTCCTCATGTGAAATTTCATTTGTTATAAAATATGAAACATTTTTATTTTTTATTTCATTTACTATGAATTTAAAATATGAGCAAGTGATTTTTGAAAGTGTACCGCTTGCTATAGCTATATGTAGTTCTCATGAAGGAACATTTATTGTCCTTGTTCAAAACTTCTTTTCGATTTTTCTCTCTCTCGTGCTATCTTGTTTGCATGTGCAAACTTTTGATTTTTAAGTCTTCTTTCTTCAATCGATAGCTCTACATACTCTTTTTTTTCACTTAATCTTATTTTGAGTAATTTTTTGTTTTCCTATGAATATAAATGGTAAACATAATGTCTTAAACAAATGAGTTTTACTTCTATGAATAATATAACAAGGTAAGATAGTGATTAATATATAATATCTTTCTATCAAATATCGTAGAGTATATTATTATATATAAATAGTTAAATAATAAAAGGCTAAGTGTTTACCTTTTGATGCTAGAATTTTCCCTTTGTATGTTACCTATTGAAACTCTATGCTAGCTAGCATCAAAATTTCACTACAATAATAAACAAAAAAAACTACCATAAATTATTTGTAAAGAAAATATATATAACGTATATCTATTAATATATATATATATATATATATATATATACTACACTACTAGATACATATATGATAGTAGTATATACTACTAAATACATATATGATGGGGGTATATACATATATGATATATGTATATACTAGATACATATATACATACATATATAATGAGTTTTATATAATGTGTAGGTATTTATTTCTTTCTTCCATTAACTTTGTTTTCTTTAGGATACTTATGTTATTTATTTTTTTAAAACATATAAAATCTTATCTAATGCTTAAATATCATAGATCTATTTAAATATATATAAAAAAGATCATTGTGGGAAATACAATGATCTTTTTTATATAGTATTAAGATCAATAGATTAATCAAGATATTGTTTGATGCAACGCCAAAAAATTAAGGTAATTTTGGATTTAATTATCTTAAATTTTATTTATAGATGTTGAACTATTGGGTGTTATTTTTAGTTAATTAAATGAGAATTACTTCGTTTTGTGAAAATCAGAATTAATTAAATATTATTTGGTTTAATATTTAATTAAATAGTGGATTTGAATTTTGGTATTATTGAGAATTAATTTAAGTTGTATCTTATTGATAATAATAAAATTTGTGGGTTTTAAGGAATTATGGTTAATTATATCTATCTATCTATATAATTAAATTTAAAAGGTAAAAATAATTATATTATTAGTAAAAATATGATTATTGTGAAACGATATTTTTTTTTAAAGAGAAAAAAGTTGACTTGATAGGAGTTAAAAGTGAAAAAGAAAAAGTTGGATTTTGTTATTTATTAAAAGGAAAAGAAAAAGAAAAGATAATAATAATGATGATATTATTATTATTATATAAATAAAGGATGCCTCGAGCCGAGTGAAAGTTAAACATTCATCTTCTTCCTTGTAAAGAGTCCTCACTAATCTCGCGCTCTGTTCCATAACCGTAAGCCTTCACGTGCACTAGTCGTTCCAAGTCGTAATCCTTCTTTCTCTCCATTTTTATCAACCTTCGAGCTGAACGACAAAGAGTACGAGTCCTCAGTCTAGCTGTGCTTCGCGTTCCTCGTGGATCGTTTTGTCGAGCCGATTCGTTGCATGAAGTTGATTTAGTTGAGTCCAACTGAGTGCCATCTTTGTGCCTGTCATGTTTTGCCCCAAATGCCACTTCTTCTAACCAGATGGAGGGCGTGCTGAGTAGACATTCAACAAATACCTCTCGCGAGACAACTCGTTAAACGCCTAGTAAGCGAAGCAACTCTTTTCTTTAGTCTCTTCGCGAAGCTTTTCCACTTCAGCATTTATAACGCCCCAAAAATAAGACAATTTTTACATTCGATTATCTTGGTTAAATTATTGATGTTAGAATTATTTTAGGGAGAATTGAGTTTTTGGTGAGGATTATATGTTTGTGGAGATTAGGATTAATTAAATATTTATGAAAAGAATGTTTAATTAATTATTGGAATTGGAAATCTTTGATATTGTTATGGATTGATAAAGATGGATTGATATTTGGTAAAATCATGAAGTAATTATGATTAATTATATTATTGAAAATAAGAATAATTGTATTATTGGGGAGAATATAATTATTGTGGAAGATAGGTTATTAAGGTATTATATTTAAAATTTGAAAATAGAATCTTATTTTAGAATAATGTGATTTTAGTAAGTATTGTTAAAAATAAGTTTAGGCCAAAACTATTGACAAAAATAGGTGATTTTGGGCAAAGTCGTGGACCCCGTCTACTACTTCAGTGATGTGGCAGTGTGGGCCTTATGCCTTCCTTTGTCATTCATTATTTATATATAATATATATTATGCGTAAACCCCACTCCTTATTCTTTTTTATTATTTTATATATATACTAATTCTCATACCATCAATTTTAAAAATACCTTTACTTATTAAAATTAATATCAAATTTTCAATTTTAATTTATTCTCTTTCTATTTTTTATAAAAAAAAAAATAAAATTTTTTATATATTAAATATCCCAATATTCAAATTTTCTTATTAAATTCACATTTCTAATTTAATTAGATTATTTCTTAATCAAAATTCTACATTTTTTTTATTTTCAATTTTAAAAAAATACATATATTAACAAAAATATTAAAAATATATTAAACAAATTAAAATAGTAATAATAATAGTTGAGAGAATTTAAAGCTTACTCCAATAATAATAACAATAACAATAATCATAACAATTAACATGAACTTTTTTATAATTGAGAGTATTTGGAGAATTAGTATATATATTTTCAATTGTTATTATTATTTAGTTATTATTTTTAGGGTAAGTTTCAACTTCTCTCAATTATTATTATTATCATTTTAATTTGTTTAATATATTTTTTAATAAGGAGCATTTTTAAAAATAGAAAAATAAATTAAAATTCTTACAAGCTATAGCAAAATTTTGGATTCTATCAATGATAGTTATCTATCACTATAGCATATCAATGACTATCAATAATAGAATTTGCTATAGGTTGTAAATATTTTGTCAAATTTTCTATTTTTGAAAATTTCCCCTTTAAATATTTTGTCATATCAATAACTATCATGTGTTTTTTTAAAAAAATATATATGTATAATTTTGATTAAGAAATAATCAAATTAAATTATGAAATGTGAATTTAATAAGAAAAATTGAATATTGTGATATTTAATATAAAAAAAGAATAAAAAAAGAATAAATTAAAATTGAAAAGATATTAATTTTAATAAGTAAAGATATTTTTAGAATTGAGGGATATGTGAATTAGTATATATAAAATAATGATAAAGAATAAAGCGTAGGGCCCACGTATAATATATACTAAATCTAAATAATGAATGAAAAAAGAAGTTGTGGGGCCCACACGACCAACTCACCGAAGTCGTAGACGTGGACCACGATTTTGTCCAAAATCACCTGTTTTTGTCAATAGTTTTAACTCAAACCTATTTTTGACAATACTTTTAAAAATCTCATTATTTTGAAAAAAGGTTCTTGAAAATAATAATTATTATATTAAAAGTAATATAATTATTAAGTTGATATATATTTAATTTTTAAGGAAAGATATTTTGGAAGAGAAATAATTATTTTAAAAAGATATTGTTTTTGGAAAAAGTAAAGGAAGTGATTTGATGGATTAGAGTTAATGAAGAGAGAAAATTTTGGATTTGTTATTATTGAAAAGGTAAAAAGTTTGGTTCGGTGAGTATTTAAAGAAAGAGAAAAGAGGAAGGGAAAGGAAATTATTTTAAGGAAAATTAATAATAATAATATTTTTATTATATATTTTTACCCCTCATGAAACGTGTACACTATTCAATATTCATCTTCTTCAACCTATATTCTTCCTTCCTCACAAACCCTAGCTGCTGCTCTTCACCCTCCAACTGTCACCGATGTTGTTGCTGCCCAGAAGAAGTCGTTCTCCTCCATTGCTCGTTGTTCATCTTACCGTCAGCCACGCTGTTAGCCTTGTTCGGTTCGATGAAGCCTCGCAAAGATAGCCATAAGACGTCTCTTCCATCGCCTTATGCTACCAATCTCCGAAGACGCCTCCGTCTACCAACGTTGCTCGTCCCGTCGTCTTCTCGTCGAAGCCATCCTCAGACCTTCCTCAAAATGCTTACACTTCTCTTCTTCATCCATTACAAAGGACATCACGTACTTTGCGAGCCACGTGAGTCTCTTATATTCCACGATAGTCATATCGCCTTGCTTCAAACTTAGGAACTCCTTTCTCTTCACATTAAGAAATTAACGAGGATAAAACCTTTCCTTGAACCCTTTTCGAAATCCTTCCCACGTGACAAACTCTAAACCTCTTGCGCTTGTAATATATAAGGTCCACCAATTTTCAGCACTTTTGCGTAACAAGAAGGTTTTCAACTTTACTTGCCTTTCTCCAGGGCACTCCATTACCCTAAGGCATTTTTCAATCAAACTTAACTACTTCTTTGCATCTCATGGGTTTATGGTTCCTTCGAAGGTCATAGCTCCCAATACCTTTGACCTTTCAATACTAAACTTAAGTTTGGACATTCTAGCGATTCATTTGTGATAACTTGTAGAAATACAAGTTATTAAGGTCTTTTAGGTAAAACAATGGAGTTAAAATGCAAGATAAAAGACCAAAACACGTATCTTTTAGTGCAAATTTTTAATATCAAGAGAATGCACCTTACATAAGTTGTTACGCCTGATTAACAATGTTTTAAAGTGTTTTTCCACACACGATGGAGAAAAGAAGAAAAGAAGCAAATCACAAGAAGAAGCATGTGCAAGAACTCAACAATAAGTGCTTGTTCGTTCATGCAACAATCATCCATGGATGTCTTACGCGAAGCTCTAAGTGAGTGACTTGATGGACGACTAGAATAAGAAGATGTGGTAAAAGGTGCATGTCCTATCTATGCGTTTCTAATGCATGTAGTACAAGTTTTCCCCTCGCTCGCCCAAGTGTAAGCAAAGCGAGAGGTAAGCCAAGGTCGAACACAGAGAATTTCTATCAAGTTTTAGTTATAATGCCTACTCTTCATCTAAGCGGTATACAATATTTATACAGCATAGAGTAATTGTGTATGTGTGTATCAAAGCTACTATTTACACTAGTGATTGTGGAAAAGGAACTAACTTGTGTTAAGAAGAATGAAGAAAAGTCTTAGTATTATTCTAGGTGATCTAAGCTATGCAGCCTATCCTTGACGCGATATAGATCTCTTGATCATCTTATATTTAAGGCGGGCGACCTTTTGGCACCTAAACACTACACTTCTTCTCCTTTCAGAAAACAAATGATTGGAGTTAAAATGCCAGCATGGAGCTTGTTTCCAAACTCCTTACTATGTGTGTTTAACCATTTTCTTGTTACTTACTCTCTCAAGCAACTAGTGACCAACATTGGACAAGTGCTTGAGTTAAGCTTAACTAAACACGATGAGACTTATAACTAAAGAATCAGTATTAAGTACTAGACATACACTTAAATTACTAAACACATCAACAAGATGAATAACAAAGAGATGGAAGACTGAGAGTGAATAAAAGTGCAATGTATTGATTAATGCAGGCCTTCGGCCATAAAAATATATAAAAGTCAAACATTACAATGAAAGTATAATAATGGAAAATGAAAAAAGGAATCGTGTCGCAGAATGCAGAGAAATGCATTCCTTGTCTCTTTTACAGGTTAGAAGAAAGGGGATGGCGGTTTCTCTCTCTAAGCTTTTAATTAAAGCATGATCGGTGAAGATATGGAGAAAGGAAGAACTTTTACAGAAGGTGTAGGGGCTAGTCTCTTCCATGAACTTTCATGGAGCTCTCTACGTTTTTGGTTCATTAAGACTTCTCTTCCTTGGTAAAGATGGAGGCATCAATTCTTATCTTCGAGTGAATCTCTTTGTGTGATGGTGTGGTATCTCGCCTGGTGTTGTTAATCGCCATAATAGCCACACAGGACTGATGCTTATTAGACACATTTACTTCATCAGCCAATCGCCGTTGAATAACATACTTCCACCGTTGAGCATTTTCCTCATGATGAAAGGAAATACCATCTATGGTAACAGAGGGAATGTTGCGTGGAAGCCATCGTCTGCCTGTCTTGATGGTAGCTTCCTAAGGTTCTGGTGCCTTTGTGGATTGAGGAGGGGACGGAGGCACATATGTCTCGGCTGGAGGAGGAGATGGAGCACGCTCTATGGATGGGAAAGGAACAAACGACTCATGAGGAGTAGCTTGTGAAGCAGCCACAAGTGAACCATGTTGAGCATACATAGCATCTAAGGATCGACTGGCCAGTGCCTTTCTCTTTGAAGAAGACTGGCCAAAACCATAGGTGCCTTTCTCTTTGAAGAAGACTGGCCAGTGCCCTTACCGAGAGTTTTTGACACAGTCAGATTAAAACTAAACTTAGAGCACAATAACTCAGCCAGCGAAACCCCATCCTGTGAATCTAACTCAGAAGATGAACCCGAAGCCATAGCAATCGTCTCATCATGTACAGAGGTTGTGCTATCAGAGCTAATAGGGTGAGGAATTTTACCTCGGTCTGTAAGACGAACGTATGGACGGTGTGAAGGCACACTTTTAACTCGTTTACCCCTTATACGAACACCATGCATGTTCAAACGAACAACAAAAGCATGAGGAGGAACAAGGGTTTCTTCGTAGTAGCCACGCTGAGTACTCACCATTTTGATCAAGAAATCGTCAGAAGAAAGACGACGATTGAATCTTAAATTACAAACACTCCTGCTCAAATGTGAATAATTTTTGCCTAACTCCAAACATATCAAATACACAATATTGTAACAATAAATTTGATTGGACTAAACACAAGCGGGCTGAAATTTTTTTTCAATAAAGAGGCCCAAACCAAGAAAACACAAAATCAGAATTTCAAGCCAGTGGGTATCACACTCCCAATTCCACTCGTAAGTGGACAAAAGATCGAACGTGTGTTAGTGAGATAACTTTTCCTTCAACCAGATCACAAATAAAGTGATGGCGAATATCAATATGTTTGGTGCGACTATGTTGAACTGGATTTTTTGAAATATCAATGGCACTCATGTTATCACAATAGAGAACCATGGTTTCTTAAGAAAAATCATACTCACTTATCATTTACTTCATCCCAATGAGTTGTGAGCATGCACTTCCAGCTGCAATATATTCAGCCTCAGCTGTCGATAGAGAGACAGAGTTTTGCTTTTTACCAAACCATGAAATCAAATTGTTGCTCAAAAAGAAACATCCACCAGACGTAGACTTCCTGCCATCAGAACACCCAACCCAATCAACATCACAGTATCCAACAAGAGATGAGTTTGTATCAAACAAATATTAAATGCCATAATCGGTTGTGTCACAAATATATTTGATAATTCGTTTAACAACTTGTAAATGAGAATTACGAGGAGTAGATTGAAATCGAGCACAAACTCCAACAGCATAAGCAATATCATGATGACTTGCTGTAAGATACAACAGACTTCCAATAATACTTCTGTACACTTTCTGGTCTACAGCTTCTATCATATAGTCTTTGGTGAGTTTCACATGTGTAGCCGCTAGAGTGAGTTTGGACTGAGAATTTTCAAGGTCAAATTTTTTAATCATATTCTGAGCATACTTTTCTTGAGAGATAAATATACCACTCTGATCTTGCCTGATTTGCAAGCTAAGGAAAAAGGATTATTCGTTGACCATACTCATCTCAAACTCAAACTTCATTTTAGTAGCAAAGCTAGTCACATTATCATCAGGAAATCTCCCGAAGATAATGTCATCCACATATATTTGAGCAACAATAATATTCTTACCCTTCCGATTGATAAATAAGGTTCTATTTGAACCACCACGAACATAACTCGTTTATACCAGGCTCGAGGTGCCTGCTTTAGACCATACAGTGCTTTATTCAATCTGTATACATGATGGGGAAATTCTAGATCAATGAAGCCTTTGGGTTGAGCAGCATATACCTCTTCATTCAAATACCCATTTAAGAATGCACTTTTGACATCCATTTGGTACAGCTTAATCTTTTATACACACACAATGCTAAGTAACAAGCGTATAGCTTCAAGTCTAGCAACTGACGCGAAGGTTTCATTAAAGTCAACTCCTTCAATATGAGTATATCCTTGAGCAACTAAGCGTGCCTTATTACGAGTAACGAGTCCATGGTCATCTGTTTTATTTTTAAAAATCCATTTTGTTTCAATAATATTGACATTGAAAGGTTTGGGTACTAACTTCCAGACATTATTGCGTTGGAATTGAAGAAGTTCTTCTTGCATTGCACTAATCCATAATTCATCCTCGAGTGCATCTGTGACTGATCTTGGTTCAATAGATGAAGTATAACACACATTTGCAATTAACGTTGCATAATCAAGACGATCTTTCTTTCTTGTTGTAACCCCACTTCGGACATCCTTAATGATACAACTTGGAGGATGATTCTTAAGCACATGAGATGGCGGGCCTGACTGTCGCACTTGTGACTCATCAGTAGATCCTGAGTTATTTACACTGTTAGGAACATCGGGCATGGCAAGATAATCAGTATCTGTATTGTGTTGAATACTAGTGGGCAGATCAATATTTTGTACATGAACATTATCATCATCATCTTCGCCTGTGGATGAGACTATTTCGTTGTCATTTACAACAATATTAATAGTCTCCATTACTGATTGAGTCCTAGTGTTAAACACACGATAAGCTCGACTATTTGGTGAATAACCCAGTAATATTCCTCTATCAGACTTGACATCCAATTTCTTATGACATTTTCTATCAGCTAGAATATAACAGACACTGCCAAAGATATGGAAGTACTTAACATTCGGTTTTCTGCCTTTCCATAATTCATACAACGTCACTGTGGTCCCAGTACGAATTGTCACTCTATTATGAATGTGACAGGCAACATGCATTGCTTTAGCCCAAAAGCTTAATGGTAGATCTTTGGCATGCAACATTACTCTAGCCATTTCTTGTACAGTACGATTTTTCTTTCAACAACCCCATTTGGCTGAGGAGTTAAAGGTGCTGAGTATTCATGACCGATTCCTTCACTGTCACAAAAGAAATCAATCTAAGCATTTTCAAACTCTTTTCCACGATCACTTCGTATCCTTATTATATTCTGTCCTTGTTCCTGTTGTAGATTATGACATAAGCTTATTCATACTTTAGCCGTTTCATATTTGCTTTTCAAAAATTAGATCCAAGTGAACCAAGAGTAGTCATCCACACACACAAATACATATCTCTTCTTTCCTAAACTTTTAGTTTTCATTGGACCCATGAGATCCATATGTAGAAGTTCAAGGACTCTATTCGTATAACATTGCCTGATACTTTTATGAGTAGCACGAATCTGCTTTTCTTGTTGACAATCTCCACAAAATAATTGTCTTTTCACATCTAAAGCCGAAAGACCCATAATAGCATCATGTTTAAGTGCCTTTCCTAACGTAACAAGGCTGACATGACCTAACTTCTTATGCCACTGCTGAGTTTGTTCTTCTCTTGAAATTTTACACAACTCAGGTTGATTTGAACACCAATGATAACAATTATTTGTCTGTCGAATTCCTCGCATAACTTCATTGTTGTGTTCATCTGTCCCAATGCAGTTTTCTTTGCAAAAATTCACAGAATACCCTTGATCACACAACTGGTTATGCTGATTAGATTTGTTGTGAGGCCTTCAACATATCGTAAGTTATTTAGTCTAGGGAGATGTTGTCCTGTAATGTCTCCTTTTGCTAAAATTCTTCCTTTGGGACCATCACCAAAAGTCACATGCCCTGAGGAACATTCAACTGAGTTTGAGAAATAGGAACGATTTCTAGTCATATGTCTAGAGCACCCGCTTTAAAAAAACCAATCCTCTCGAGATACTTGAATCGACGTGAACAATATATGGCCCTTCTCAAAGTGTTGTTTGATTCTCCATACCAGTTTAACATTTGAAGCCCTTTGGTTTTCATGAAAATGCTTTTGTGTACGATATCTATTTTCCACACTTAATGACACTCTCCATTCATACCTACCCTTTTTCAACATTTTGTAGCAAAAAGGTTTCATATGACATTTCTTACCACAAAAGTGACACACTCATGTCTTTGAGATTAGCGAAATTCGACTACTTCTTGGAAGAACCAGTTTATCTCTTGCATTGTCCTTATGAGTTGGAACAAAAAAAGTCTTGCTTTCTTGTTTACACAGATTTAAAGTAGCATTATAGCCTAGGCTACGCTTACATGAGTCAGTTCTTCCCATGGACAGTATTTGATCTAGACAACCAGTGCTAGAGTTTAATATCTTCACAGATTTCTTCAACTAGTCGTGTTCCATTTGTACTTCTTTTAATTTCAGTTTCAGAGAGGATATGACTGTGAGAAGTCTTTGATTTTCTTCCATTAATTCTTGAATTTTTTCTTTTTGAATAGCTCTAGCAGTTGTATCTTCTTCCCATAATAACTTCATTTTCTTATAGGACAGGTTTTCTCCAGACTGACAATTTAAATCTACATGAGACTGGTAGTTCGAGTCTTCTTCACTATTAGAGGCAATACTAATGATGGAATTTACCAACTCTTCCTCTTTAGCAGTTTCTTCAGATTCCTCATCAGATAGGGTAGCCCCAAAACTATTCTTCTGTCTTCTCAAATAGGTTGCACATTCAACCTGGTAATGACCATGACCTCCGCATTCCCTGCATTTGGAAGATCTATTATCTTTGGAATTTAATCAATCTGTCTCTTTGATAGTTGAACGATCAGAATCTCTGGTATTCGAACGATCAAATTCTCTCCTTCTAAAGTTATTCTGAGATCGGTTATTCAATCCATGACTGTTGAAATTACTCATTTTCTTGATCACATTGGAGAACTGTTTAGTTAACAAGGCAATTGACTCATTCACTTGATCATGAGGAGCTTTTCCCTTTTCAACGGATTCATTTTTCTGGATGGATTGAAACGTAACACCTTTACCTTTACTTTCTACTCTATGAGCTAAGGTGATCTCGAATGTGAGTAACGATCCAAATAGCTCATCGAGAGAGAGTGTGGTGACATCATGCGCTTCTTCAATAGCAATGACTTTCATGTCAAACTTATTGGGAAGGGATCGCAGTACCTTTCTAACTAGTGTGGCTTCTGGAATTTCTTCACCAAGATTAAACGATGCATTAGCAATTTCCATAATTCGTACATTGTACTCAGTTATGGTTTCTTCTTCCATCATCCTCAATGATTTGAATTTGATAGTCAACAACAGTAAGTGAGAGGTCTTGACTTTGGTAGTTCCCTCAAATGCAACTTTAAGTTTTTTCCATGCATCTTTTGCTGTAACACTGGAATTGATTAGTTTGAACATGTTCAGGTCAACTCCATTGTATATGGCATTGAGAGCTCGAGCGTTTCCCAAGGATTCCTGCTCCACTGCTTCAGTTCAGGTTTCCTCTGGTTTAGGAACATATTTTCCATCTACTGTAATCATAGGTGGCATCCATCCAATTTTAACTGCTTTCCAGGCCTTTGAATCCAAAGATTTTAGAAATAATGTCATACGAATCTTCCAATAAGAATAATTTTTTTCATCCAATATGTGTGATCTTGTAGTTGCAGCACCTTCTCTTGGTGTTTCCATGTATATCGAACTCGCTCTGATACCAATTGAAATGTGAGAAGCTAAAAAAAAAACTTTTAGCTATATTACATGTATTTAACTACAGGATTAACTAAGGTATACAAAGATAAATAATACAATACACTTTGGTAACCCAGTTCGGAAAATGTGGTCCACATCTGGGTAGCTTCTTTGCTCAGATAAGGAATATTATTGAAATTCATTACTTATAGCCTATTTCTAAAATGAATTCAGGCTCCCCTAAATGTGTGAATTGATCTTTAAGCTCAATTTCCTTCACGTAAATCCCTTATCTTCTCAAAGATCACTATATAACAAGAAGTCTTCGAAATTAGGCTAATTACGCAATAGCCATTAGAACATTCACCTTGATTGACTTCCCTTGATGAGTTCGTTGGATCTTCTTAATTATCAATTTTTTCGTCAAACAACTATATTCATCAAAACATCATTTAAATAACTTCTTCTCAGATCTTTTATTCAGATTACATTTTTCCCATAAAAAGAAAACAACCTTATATCAAGATTACTAGATATTAGGAAGAGTTGGTATTTATAAAACGACTTTATAAAAAGAATAATTTATTTGACAAAAAATATCCTAACACATTTTATTTTTTTTATTTAAAAGACCCCACCTAAAAACATTCTTTCAAATGGCAACCGTTGTCAGGAAATTCTTTCGCATAGGCACCAAAACCTTGATTTCAAAAGCATTTTTTTCTTAATTTCTTAAATCTTATATTCATTTCTAATAGACAGTTCTGAATAAGTAAAAAAATAGTTTGTTTGAATCTTTTTACACTCTACCTATTGCATGCCACATTTTTCCTTGAATGTAGAATTACATTTGTTTTAGAATATCTCTAGAGAAGAACGTAGGATTCATAGAGAGAGAAGAGAGGTGAGGAATTTTCAAAACAATTTTCCACACCAAAATACAAGAGCCAAGAGAGGAAAATAAATAAAAAAAGAGAAAGAATGGGAGAAATAATAAGAGAACTTTGCTCTCAAATATCATATCTAACTTTTCTTGTTCTCTCTTTAGCAAAAGACATCCAATGCGATAGGTGCAGATTGATCAGATACCAACTCGATCGATAGATGTCTCAAACTTACGAGGGAGGTAAATTTCATTAGAGGCTTCAATCAATGGTTCGATCCCGAAAGCAACATTTATGATTCGGGATGGAGGGATCATTCAAATATGACGTGGGGGAAATCAAGACCAATTTGACCAAGGCCCCTTCTACAACGCTCCTCTTTCCACATCATCTCAAGGTATGTCCTTAAAGGATATTGTTAAAACATTAGCAAGTAATTAATTCTCTTCAAATCCAACAAGATCTTCATCAACTCCAACAAGAAGAAGAATCCTTCCACCAAAAGGCAAGAGTCGGATTCATGAACGTGGGTAACCAATTGACCCAATTGGCCACGTCGTAAGCAAGATCGAAGGTAAAGAAAAACTTTCCACTCAACCCAACAACGCCAATGTAAGTGTTATTTTCCTAAGAAGTAGTGAGACTTTATTTTCTATACTTGATGATTCAATGATGAATCTTGACCCCCTCCCCCTCAAGTTATTTAACTCGAGGTAAGAAAAACTGAAAATGAAAATATCTCCAAGAACTTGAATGATAAACATGTCTTCAATGATTTGCTTACAGAAAAACTTCAAAAATAATTTGTTTAATAAGAAACTTGCCTTGATTGATGATTACATTAAAATGCGTTTTGATGACTTTTTGTTTAGAATTGAAGAGAATGTCGAAGAAAATTTTGACAATTTTGTTGCACCCTCTTTGAACTTTTATTTTGATAAATTGAATATTGATGATACTATTGAAAAGTATGATGATTTTGATGAAACCTTGTTGAATGATGAGAAAGTTGATAAAATTGTTGTCTTCTATTAACTTTGATAACTTGAACAATGATGTTCATCTCAATATTATTGAATATGAACAATTATTTTTCAATGAACAAGATTTCAACTATTCACAGCAAAATAGAGGCAGCAGCGATCGAACCTAAACGAAAAAGAGTGTGCAAAATAGATCAGAACGTGGGTCAAATTTGCAACTCGTGGCTGAAAAATAGGGAGTCGCGTGGCTGTGCTTTGTAGACAAAGGAAGATCGGCTTGTGATTTGCGGCTGGGAGGAGCAGCACGCACGGACGTTTCACGAAGAGTCATGACACACTGATGGTGAGCGGCGGAAAGCCGCGGCAGCACAGAACGGTTGGCAGACGAAAAAAAATGCGGCGGAGACTACTCCAACTTCACGGCATTCGGATGCGAAGAGAGGGAAGGGCTAGGTCGGTCGAAAATTTCACGGATGACACCGACGCGGACGGACGGTGGCTCTGTGGATAGTGAGAGTGTGGCGCGGCTGGGCTTCGTCAGACGGAATAGGCTCGACTAGTGGAAGGCGACGGCAGACGGTCAACGAAGGGGGATGAACAGAGGAGAAGAGAGGAAGAGGAGAGGATGGGGCGGCCGGCTGCTAGGGCATGGTGAAGGAAAAGAAAAAGAAGAAGAAGGTGAGGGGGGGCGCGAAGGAGAAAGAAGAAAGAAATTATTATTATTATTTTAATAATAATAATAATATATTATTACCTTTCCAATTTCTTTTTCCTCCTTCAATTCTTTTCTTTCTTTTCTTTCTCATTAAAAAATTAATAAAATAACACCCAAAAATTTAAAATCTTTAAATAATAAAGTAATTTAATTAAAATAAAATATCTTAGAGGTTGGGGTGTTACACTATGATACATTTACCCTAACCTTAAGCCTACTTGATTTTAAATAGGAACAAGGGCATTCATAATTTTGTGGTCCTTTTAAAAAAATATATCTCGTTATCTCATGCATTAATGAATTCTTCGCTAAGTCACCATAAACTTTTGATCCTTTAGAAAAGAGTATCTATGCTTAATTAAATTCGCTTGTTATCACCCCCAAAAGGTTGGTCATCGAGTTTACATGGATAATCCAAGATTAGGAAAAAGCCCAATCAGACAAACCAAAAGCTTGCTACCATGTAAGAAAAAGAAAAATCCAAAGAAAAAAAAAAGAGTGGCAAAGCTAAGGATGCTTGCTTTTCAAATCCAAAGGTGAGGCTTGAGAAAATAAAAAATATATAGAAAAAAGCTAAAAAAAAAAAGAGAGTATTTTGTATGGTTACGTCGAAAGCTTAGATTTCCTTCATGATCAGTTAGGGTTACCTAGTGTTAGCGAGGTAAGAACTCCTCAGAGAGAGTAAGCTTCTCTTTTGACCTCGTAAAATAAGTACATCCCTTATCTAGTATTATCTAGTTAGCATGACAAATTTGACTAAAGGTAGAATCTATAAGAAGAAATCATTCTCGTATTAGAGTAGAGGGAAAACATGCCTAGTGTCACACCTTGTCCTGCAACGTGCTTCGACCCTCGTGTTGTGGCATCCAGATATGACTTGAGCAACCCAAATGCTTCTAAGCAAGATGCTAGAACGTCCGGTCTAAAATTTTAATTCTTAGTCTTAAAGCTTAGCTTGATCTTTAAACTTAACTATTAGGTGATAAACTTCTCAATGCCAATTAAACTAAACAAACTTATTTATTAGCTTAACAACACACGCTTCAATACATAATACATGGCTTCTTGAATATAGAGAACTAAAAGAAAAGGCTTTCAATGCCCAGTGAAGCATCCTCATATTTACCCTTAAAATGCTTGTTTGGAAGTCTCACCCTTCTTAACTTGGCCTCCACTCTTTGTATCTTGGAGAAGCAAAACTTAAAACCATAACTCAAATATTTAGTGAGTGAGGTTTCAGAAGTTCTTTAGAGCAAACAATGTATACAAACATTTTCATAAATAAGCTTCCAGCTCCTCACTCAAAACATAAAACACACATTAGCATTTTCTTATTTCTTTCGTCAAGAACATAAACCATTCTCAAGCATAGACTACTGTGATTGCTTGTATCATCATCATCCCTAGAAGAATTTCTAGGTTTACTTCTCGTTAGTCATGTTGTTCACTCAATACGTTCCTTTCAATGCATTGGCCAACTTCTTACCGCCATATGGTCCTTTAATCCATGGTTGCCTTGACTCATTATGTGCACCTAATAGTTAGCTTTTGATAGGAATAAAGTTATTGGTTTACTCTCATACATACAATCATCACGTAGAAACTTTAGCTTAGAAACTTTCTTTTCAAATAATCAAAAAGTTATCAAATAATATCAAGAACACTAAATCATTCGTTAAATATTTACACACACACGAGACTCAAATAAACAAGTTATCAAATAATATCAAGAACAATGTTCTTTCCTCCAATTTTTTCTAACTCTCAATGCCTACTCATCTCGCGTTACAAGACCAAAACATCTACTTTTACGTTGTTGAGTTTCAATGCATACCATTCTTATAGCGTCGCCTAGACTTAACGCCATCTATCCTTCAAAATGCATATCCCCAAAACCTAGCATCTAAGGTACGTTTAACTCTTTCGAAGGATGCTTAGTGTGACAAAGTAACAAGACCTAGCATCCATTAAAATATGATTTAACTTGAGTAAAAATCTTTTAAAAAGATTCTCAATTGATTGTCTTACACTTTAGAATATTTGATTGATTTTAAGTCTAAGCATTGACAGATTCAACCTCTTTAGACAATCACAATCTAATGTATGAATTAGTATGAATTTTGTTCTTTTACATTGTTCATTAAATTGGTGCAATTCGTTCTTAAAAGATCAATTGATTGAGAATCAATTTGAATGCAAGCACCCTTTTGTTTTAATGATTAGAATTAAAGTGAATCACCCAATTTCCTATTCTTTTTAATTGAGAGAAACTCTTGCTTTCATTTCTTGATTTCTTGCTTACAATTCAATTGCTCATTTCGCAAAAACTAAGGTTTCTCTCTTTTTTTTTTTGTTTCCAATTTGTCACAATCAAACCTCCCCTACTAGTTTCTTTTCTAAATTACTATTTCTTGATTGAAGTGCTTTTCAAGATTTCCTTTGGAACACAACCCCAACTTCTAGCATACTATTCACAATTTTATTGAGAAAGTTGAGTAAAAGTTTTTACTTGAAAGTCTTTTAGGTCGTAAACTCTTTTGTACCCAATTGCTCAATTCTTTTGTATAATTACTTTGCCTATTGCATGTATGTTGTTGTAACCATTTGCATTGATTTCATTTTTCATTTAAACGACCCTACCTAAAAGCGTTCTTTCAAATGATAGTGGCTATCTCGCTTTGAAAATTCTCAATACAAAACTCTTGGTCTTAATGCAATTAAATATGATTTTGTTGAAACCGCTAAGATGGATACTTAATGGTATGAATTAGTATGATTTTTATTATTTTACATTGTTCATTAAATGAGGGCAATTGGTCCCGAAAAACCAATTAATTGACGATCAAATCGATCAATTTGATTGAGGATCAATTTCATTGTAAATGCCCTCTTGCTTCAATGATTAGAATAAAAGTGAATGATCCAATTCCCTATTCTTTTTAATTGAGAGAAATAATTGTCTGAATTCTTGCTTACAACTTAATTGTTAATTTCCTACAGATTGAGATTCTTTTCATGTTGTTTTCTGTGTGTGACAATCAAACTCTCCCTTTACTACTATTATTCTTTTCTGGATTCTTGAAATTACTAACCCTTTTGACTTCTTGGTTGAAATGTTTATCAAGATTTTCCTTCGAACACGACCCCAACTTCTGGTAGACTACTGAAAATATTATTAAGAAAGTTGGGTAAAAATTTCTTGAAGGACTTTTAGGTAGCAATTCTCTGTACCAAATCTGCCTACTGCATAGGTCTTTGTTGTAATTCAATTGATTCCTTTTGGATAATAACCACTAGTTCTTGTATATCTTCTATTATTTAAACGACTCTATTAAAAATATTCTTTCAATGACATTGATTCACATTTCAATAGCAAATTTTTTTTCTGTGTTCAACCTTGGACTTACAAAGATCTATTCTAGTTTACACTTGGATTGGAATAAGAAAATTTGTATTACATAACCACCAACACATATCACTCAAATCATACTATTGCATCTTTACACAATTAAAACAATAGTAGTCCACATATATAAATTATTTTGTTAACTACAATTTGCTATGAAATACTCTAGTTTATCGTATAACAAGATATTGCAATTAAATAGTATGCATACGGTAAAAGTTCAATAAAATATTTGTTATAGTAAATGCATATCTAACTATATGTTCATACCAAATGCAACTTTAAAACCCCTATATTTGTGGAACCTTTTAGAGTGATAAATATAATAGCTAGGAAAAAATAAAGAGCCTAATAAAGAAAGCAAAAAAATGGGCTCCCGTAGAGATGAGAGTGTTAAGGTGTGTGCTGCTTCCTCACAAATATAAACATTATATATTCTTTACATTTTATTTACATTGTTTTCGTGTTTCCTTGTCTTTCGTAGGATGCCAAGTAACTTATGCTTCAACAGTCTCCTTAAAAAATTTAGACAAAGATGCTTCAATCCCTTCCTAGAGTTGAAAATTACATGCACCAATCATCCCAGCTATTGCTACACTTAATTAAAAAAACAATGCAAACCTTAAAAACCCAATGAACTTAGCTTTCTTATACGAAGAAAAGTTTTGAAGTTTGGACTATGATAGTTGGCACTTATAACTGGTTTGAATTGTGATCCTGTCCCAAAGATAGATGTAGATAAGGTAGAAGAGAGACAACATGTATTGAATCTGTGAGACCTACATCTGGAATAGAAGGGTTATTTTGGAAAGTAGGTGTTTTGTAAAGTTGGTGTTTCGAAAGTGTTGAAGGTAGACGATGTGTTGAAGAAGTACATGTTCAAGCCTTGTAAACGCTAGAAGGGTTAGGCGTATGGTGTTGTAACACGAGATGAAGTCAGGTGAGAAAAGTTAAGTATTTCAAGGAAATGTCTAATCTTAATTTGACTACTAATTACGTATTGAGTTTAGATTAAGAATGGTCTGAAAAGTTAAGTAAACTGACACGTGTAAAGTTCTAAGTACAAGCTGGCGAGCTAATAGAAGATTAAGGATGAGTAATCCAACTTAAGGATGAGTATAAATAGGATTGATGGATCTTAAGAAAGTATTTTTATTCTAAGATTTGCTAAGAAAGTACCTAGTGTTGACCTATTAAGTAAGAGTTAAATGAGAAGAAAGGAGTTGGAGTAGGCATTTAGAAGAAGGAAGGAAAAAGTGTTTCTGTGAGTGATTTTCTTAAAAAGATTGAACAAAGATTTTAAATTTTTTCTTGTCTTACTAATGTTGTGGTACATGATTAATATTTATTTATGAGAAAGCATGATTTCTAAAGAAACCTTTTAAGCTATGTTTCAAGCTAAAGTTTTATATGTTTGATGATTGTATGTATGTATGCGAGTAAACCATTAGCTATTATTCCTATCAATGAGCTAGATATTATGTGTACATAATGAGTAAAGGCAACTATGAGGTGCAAGGATCACATTACAGTAAGAAGTTGGCCAATGCGTTGAAAGGAGTGTATTAAGTTAGCAGCCTGAGCAACAAAAAATGAACAAGAAAATTCTCCAGAGGATGTCAATGAAATGAATCTCAGTAGTCTATGCATGGGAAGGTTTCATATTTTTGGAGAAAAGAATAAGTAAGGCTAATGTGTGATTTATGATTTTGAATGAGGCATTGAGAGCCTGTTTTATGATAATGAATTTGTTCATTGTATTGTATTCCCAAAAAGATTTTCCAAAATATAACTCACTGAGTATTTGTCTTATGTGTTAAGTTTTCCTTCCTCAGGTTACCAGACATTGAGGCTAAATTGATAAGGGTAAGGTGAGCAAGCTAGGCGTTTTAAGTGTGAAGTTGTGTTAGGCGAATTGGAAGCCTTATTTTGTAGCTTTTATTTTTAAGAAAGCTTGTATTATTTATTGTATTTGGAACACAAGTTGTTAAGTAATAAAGAGAAGTTGTTTGTTCTATCTTGCATTGTGAAAGTTTAAGTTTAAACTTTGAGCTATGCGTTAAGATTGTTGTGTAAATCCACTTACCAGTCTTTCGGCATGTTGTCTCACAAGGAGATACGCATTGAGTGTCTAGACAGCCATGCCTCCACAGGATAGCATAAAGTGATCTTGGGGTGAGGCGTGACAGAATCTTTATTCGAGGGAGGAAAAATAGTGTCCATAGGAGGCTTCTAAAGAGTTGTTTCAATATGCTTACAAAACTTGGATATCTTGATGACACTTTAAAGAGTCACTCCTTTACTTTCTGGAGAACTTCTTATTGCCTAAGCCAGAGGTATTACATATTGAAACTAAACATACCATATTGGTAGATGATCAAAACATGTTTGACATGTACCCATGGGGTAGGCTAGCATTCAAATTATTAGTCAACTACGTGCAAAAAGAATTGAATAGTAGGGGAACATCAATAAAAGAGTTCATATTCCCCTCATAACTTGGGCATATGAGGTACTATCTACCTTGAGTATATTTGAAAACTTCTTTGCTTACACAATGAATAATGGAATCTCGCAGATGATCAACTAGGCTACTGATATGCAACCAAAGTAGATAGGAAGACAAAGGTTTTTGACTCACCAAAGGTACTTACATAACTTACAACTATATATTAATTGTCATAAAACACAGTTATAGACTTGTTTAATTTATTAGGTGAATTGACAATGCAACTTGAGATATGCCTATTGTTAGAAACCAATGAAGAAATAAGAATGTCTTACTTCCAACATTTTGTTCAAGAAGAAGAAGCCTTGCAAACAAAATTACAAAGAGAATTAG
>JBBPDI010000005.1:11923038-11958409 GCA_037974545.1 Cucumis variabilis
CAAAGCTAACAATTCCCCACTCAGTCTATTATAAACATTAAATCAGTCCATTCCTAGTACAGTCAAATCATTCCATCATTTAATTATTCCAGTGTTACACACTAACAATCAATCTACTCAATCCTATCACAGTGCCAATTGATAGCATAACCACATCAGATAATCAAACTATGTATATATAACGCCCTACTCAGTTCTCGAATACACTATCCATACCTTAGTATGTCATCCACCCAAACTAAACGACAGTCAACGATTCACAACCGCCCATTTAAACAACAAAAACCTACATTTTTCCATATCTACACCCATATATGTATATATATATACATCCCAATTAACCACAGTTTACATTTATCATCAAGTCTACTTTTATGCATATCAGACAACCATACTCAACGTTTATCGTCGTACCTACATCCCTATATGCATATTTCAGTCAACCACAGTACGCACTCATCATCAAGTCTACTATTGTTCAAAGATATCCATACAATCAACATCATTCAAACCTAAAGTAGAGTCCAATAGTAGAAGCCCCTTACCTCACTTTTATACAAGTTCTTCAATCGAACCAATTCCAATAGTCCAATCCTAAACATAAACAACAATAATCAAAATCCTTCTAAATAGTTTCATTCATCCAATTCATCCTAAATGTGAATTTGGCAACTTACCCAAGCCGATGAAAAGCTGAACTCCACCTCAACCCTCTGGAAAAATCAAGGATTCAATGTGTACTATCAAGAATTAAACATTTCTCCAAATAATTAGATCCAACAGTAATATTTATCGATAGGCATGAAACCAACCAAAACTCAAAATTTGTTCTTACTCAAGCATGAACCCAATGGTTCTTGACAAGGTAGAAACGATAGAATAAGGAATGAACCAAATGACAGCGAGTAGACCAATACCGAAAGTGACTTAGTGGGGAAAGAAAATTTGCTTCAGATCGTGACTTTTTCTTACAACAAGCATCAGAACACTGGCTTGATAGAGGATGCGCGAATTAGAAAGAGGTCGGCTCGAATCTGCGATCGGTGGTGCGGCTGAGCTTCGACGAATGGAAATTGCTTGGCTAGTGCAAGGCGATGATGGATAGAATGGTTCGGCCGAAAGACTGCATGTTGCATGGTCATTGGATGCTACGCGGCTCAGTCTAGATTATGGAAATACAACTTTGACGAAAAGGCATGACCGATCGATGTTGGCTGCCGATGAGGGTCTACGGGATTGGTCGAAGGAAAGAAAAGAGAAAGGGGGATGTGGCCGACGGCTGTGTTAGGGCAGGGGAAGAAGAAAGGAGAAGAAGGGATGAGGGGGGGGGGCTCGCGCGAAAGAGAAAGAAGAAGGGAATTGTTTTTCTTTTTTTTAAATATTATTATTATTATTTTTTCTAATTCATTTTTCCTTCTTTAATTCTTTTCTTTTTCAATAGATAATTTCTCTTCCACACTAAGTGTAATAAAATAACACCCAAAATTTAAAATCTTTAAATAATAAGGAAATTTAATTAAAATAAAATATCTTAGAGCTCAGGGTGTTACAATTATATCATTGAAGTTATCATTGCGGCACACAATTATATCTTAGAAAAATTAAAGTATTTAAATGTAGAAGGCTAAACTTGTGACAAGAATGTTAAACGTGTAATGAATGCATCAAAGTTATGCTTGTATTGCAAAAGATATAAATACAAGAGAATAGAATTTACATAAGTAGAAATCAAAATTAAAAAAGAAGAATAAACATATACACCCCCAAATTTATCCTTGACATGGTTACCACAACACTTGGTTCCTTTTTATCGCCTAATGTTTGTATTGTGTGAACTAACTCAACATAAGGCATGCAGGATATTCAAATGGCTAACTCATAAACACATTGGACGTTTAAATCAGAAATATTCAGAAAGAAAATACTTCATAATTACGTAAGAGTTTACATAAAAATCCAATGTTTAAGAAAAATACAAATACAAATGGTTTAAGTAGAAATAACTTAGTTACAAAATATTCTAGTTAGTATGCGATGCAACAAGCATAGTGGGTTTCACTAACAAGAAGATGTGATGGAACTATGGCACTGCAGACGATCAAGATGACAAGTCAAACGCTTGGATGTCTTTCACTGTTTGGGTGGGGGGGGTGGAGGGAAAGAAAGCAAAACAAAATATTTGAAACATTAGACACAATGTCTAGTGGTGGAAATTTTCATCAACATATTTAATTTAAATAGGTTTTTGTAAACACAATGTATAAATCATAAACTTAATTCATTTCACAAACACAACATGATTGACAAGAATATGCATTTTAAATTTGAAAAATGTTTCACTACCTTAAGCAATTTCAAATATTCGAAATCCACAATGCTTATTTCACAAAGATTCTCTTTAGAAATTAAACTTTTCCTTGTATAAATCATTTCAACATATATCATACCACATAAATTTTTAACATTTCACAAATGTACCATCATCTCAACTGAAATGTCAATAACATTTTCATTGTCGAGTTATAGATGTGTGAAGTAATCTCAATGCCTTCAACGAACACAATCCATTTCATATAGACATAACACATTTTCCAATGTTAGAATACAAAGCAAGCAAAGAGCATCTTATACCAAATCACAAAGTAAGTATAAGACATTTTATACCAGATCATAAAGTAAGGGTAAGGCATCATTCATCGCATAGGGCACCAAGACATTTCACAAAGCATATAATTCATTTTTAAAACATATCTATTTACAAATCAAATGGAAATATTAAATAAACGTCAATACTCAAGAGTTCAAATATAAGTTGAAAATAATTTTTTTTTTCAAAATAGTTTAAAACTGATGAAAATAATAAGCACGTGTAGCGGAATACAGATCAATTTACCCTAATTACACTTAATTAACATGAAACCCTAAATTAATACAAATTAGGGTTTTGAGGAAACTTACTTCCTTAGATCCAATTTCTTAAAATTCTTCTACATACTCGATCTGGACCACCACTAGGATTGACCTACTATCCTCTAGACTCAGAAACAAGTTGTAGGTCTCATTGGATGAAGGAATCGAGAGAGAGAGAAAAGAGAAGAAAATTCAGGATTGAGCTTAAGATTGAGAGATAATTTTGGTGAAGGAAATTGATTTTTTAAAAACAAGAGAGTGGATAAATCTAGCCTAATTGACAGATTATCCAAAAAGGCCAACCAAAAATCAATTTGAAAAATCCAATTTATAAGAAAAAAATCATGCAATATACACATGTTTGTTCTTCACCAAAATCTAACAATACATAACCTCTTCAAATTTAGTGAGCTTATTGTCTTCACAATAAAGAAACACCTAGCCGACTACAGTTAGTGGGGTTATCCAATAAAATGTTGGATTTTCTCACTAACTTTGATCAAAGGGCAAGATGGTCATTTGATCAAAGCGAAACTTTTACTTTTCAAATCAAAAGTAAACATTTATCTTTTTACCATTTTGTATGTCTTAATTGAATTCGACCTCCCAAGCATGAATCCACATTCATTTTTTTGAAATTCAAATTACATTTGAATATATTGTCGGTCAAAGTTTGACTTTTGAAAGTTACAAGTCAACCCTTTGACTTTTTACAACTTTAACCATTTTGATCAATTTCGAGCTTCAAATATGAATTCACATTCATATTTTTTATATTTAAATCCTATTTATATATAAAACTCTATCTCTTATATGATAATCAATGACTATATCATATATACTTATCGGTTTCTCTCTCCTTACTTACTCGAACAATTTGAAACATTGCATCATAATGTTCTAAGTTTATTACATATGGGCTAGCGGAGAAACTTAATGGATCTATAGATCATGGACTCCAACGATTCCAGATTAACTAATTAGACTGTTTTAAACCGAGCTAATCAACATTCATTAACTAACAGGTCATCCCACTAAAGTCCCGTAGTTACACTCTCCTCAATATATATAACATATATATATATATATTTATGACCATCGAATATAACTATGATTAGTAAGTCAATCCTTCGCAGGTTCGTAACCTTCGTTGGATTAAAATTATTGTTTTACTCCCAAGATTATATCTTGCGCCTTAAATTCTACTGATCCACTATTGAACACTTGATTTAGGTCCAACTTATAAATCGAATCTCTCTTGGGCGGATGGGAGGGTGTGACCCATTGTTCAAGATTCAAATTCAGTCCTTAAGGGAGAAACCTATCTACTAACCCTAAAATGTGATAATAATAATCTAGGTGTTGCAAAAAGTCTAACACAATGAAAATCGCTCAAATCAGAGCTAAAACGAGTGAGAACTGGTCAAAACAATTTCATGGCAAATTTATAATTTAGTAAAACTTAGGTGCTACGGCATCTGGCCAAGCACTGCGATGCTTCAAAATTTAAAAGTACGTCAGAATTGCATTTTTGCCTATGTTTTTGCCTCCAAAATGACCCTATGGCTTTTTAAAGCCCAAAATCACTTTGTAAACTCATAATACTTAATCACTTTTTAGTTTTTAAGCAAGAATTCTCTTAATTTTGTCTAAACTCTCAATTTTCTTCAAGAATGTCTACCTCCATCAAATCTCTTTTGCTTCTTCAATCTCATGAAGAAGTAAGATAACTTTTGGGAAAATTAGGTGATTTTACTTTTAATTCTATGAGATTCCTTGTATAATCTTGCATTCATAATTGATCTTAGGCCTTTTTTCTTTCTTGTTTTTTAATAAAAGATTTTTTAAAAGTAGGCTTGATCATCATGTGATTTTAGAATTTAACCTTAATTCTTAGATGTGCTAAACTCATTTTTTATGGTGTTGGATTGAATTCTTTAGTATTACTTAGCATCCTATTGAATTTACCCATGATTATTAATTTTAGAATGTCCCAATGAATCTTTTTAAAGATAATGGCTATTCCACTTTGAAAAGTCTAATAAACTCTGGATCTTAATGCATTTCAATGTGATTTTGTTGAAACCGCCAAAGTGGATACTTAACATGAACTAGTATGAATTTTGTTCTTTTACATTGTTCATTAAATTGGGACAATTGGTCCTAAAAAGACCAATTGATTGAGGATCAATTTGAATGCAAGCACCCTTTTGTTTCAATGATTAGAATTAAAGAAGTGAATCACCTAATTTTCTACTATTTTTAATTGAGAGAAACACTTGCTTTCCATTTCTTGACTAAAACTTCTTTATTCCCTTTTCATGTTTCTAATTTGTCACAATCAAACCTCTCCCTTGACTACTACTTTCTTTTAGATTCTTGAAATTACTAACTTATTCGATTTGAGCATGACTCCAACTTTCGGTATACTACTCACAATTTTATTAAGAAAGTTGGGAAAAAATTACTTGAAAGTTTTTTCGATAGTGAACGCTTTTGTATCCGATTGTTTAATTATTTTGTAAAATTACTTTGCTTATTGCATGTATATTGTTGTAACCCTTTGATAAGCTTTTGTGCAATAGCTACTATCTTTTGTATACATTTTGAAACGTGAAAAGGTAAAAAAAAAACTTTTAGCTATATCACATGTATTTAACTACAAGATTAACTAAGGTATATGAGATAAATAACACAATACACTTTGGTAACCGAGTTCGGCAAATGTGGCCTACATCTGGGGAGCTTCTTTGCTTAGATAAGGAATATTATTGAGATTCATCACTTGTAACCTATTTCACTAGCTACATAAGATAGTTATAACCATAACTAAAAATATACTCAGGCTCCCCCTGAATGCAATCACAATCTCTTCTAAAATGAATTCAGGCTTCCCCTGAATCTGTGAATTGATCTTTCAGCTTAATTCCCTTCACGTAAATCCCTTATCTTCTCAAAGATCACTATATAACAAGAAGTCTTCAAAATTAGGCTAACTACGCAATAGCCATTAAAACATTCACCTTGACGAGTTTGTTAGATCTTCGTCAAGCAGCTATATTCATCAAAACATCATTTATATAACTTCTTCTCGGATCTTTTATTCAGATCACATTTTCCCCATAAAAAGGAAACAACCTTATACCAAGATTCCTAGATATTAGGAAGAGTTGGTATTTATAAAACAACTTTATAAAAAGAATAATTTATTTGACAAAAAATATCCTAACAAACTCCCCATTTTTTTTACCAAATATGATCAAATTATTTTTATGATCAATCAGAGTTACATCAGCATTACCAGACAGTGAAAGCACTTAATATCTCAGAATACACACAACATAATATGCAACCAACCCAGATCATAGCCACAGACAGAGATAAAAAAAAACAGGCCAGAAATCAATAACAAAGTTAAGCACAAAGTCAAGCCAGAAGTCACAAACCCATGTTCATTCATTTTCAGTAGCAGAACACACAATATACACCACAATAGTCTAATAGCCTAAAAAAAAGATCCCGAAAGAAATTAATAGTAGAGAAATTAACAACCAAGCCATCCAATTACCCAAAAGCATAATTCCAACTGCCCCAAAACCCAACTGTCCCAAAGCCCAACTGTGTCAAATGTCTCCCCTTTGATCAAAAAAGAATTTAGGAAGACAAATGATCAACACTCCCAGAAGAAGAGGCAAGAGACTTCAAATACCAGATAAGACCATCAATTTCCACCTTTCTATTTATAAGCAAAGAAATTAACAAGCTTAACGCCCGAGATTCAATAGATAGAAAATTCAACACATGGGTAATATCACCAGCAGCCATCCCGATACCCACATAAAAGCCAGGGGCATTAGGCGTAAAAGGATTAGCAGAGCGGTTGGGATGACCAGTGTACTCAATATCTGACACATGAGACCCTTAAAATAATTTATAGCTCAATGATATCGTTCAAAGACGTGGGCCAGAAGCATCAGAGTCACTGAGAATATCAGAATGCAAATGGATAATCAAACTCGAGAAGAATCGAGGCACGATAACCCAACATCAACCGTGGTCCATGTTCCAATTTGAAATAGGAATGTAACTAAAGCTACTGATACACTAGAGGCATGAGACGAGGGAAACCAACTGGAAATGCCAATCTTGTGAAGAATTGCGTACTTGACACTCAAAGAGGCAACATGTATACCCGTTATAGGCCACAGTAAGCGAACTGCCTGTCAACCTGGTAGTGGACGGTGAGGTATGATTAGAAGCCAACGATGTAGAGAGTCTAAGAAATGTATTAATCATTAAGGGAGAAATTACAATTCAACGACCACGTACATGAACAGACTGATAATTAGTGCTACTTGGATCATCGAAGTCTGAAGGCAAATTTATAATGACCTTCAGAATAAGTATGGGTAAAACAGCCTAACATTTAAGATTGTGTGAGAGAGCCCAGAGCGATTAATCAATTCCATGATAGCCACACAAGATTGATGCTTATCAGACACATTTACTTCATCAGCCAGTCGCTGTTGAACAACATACTTCCACCGCTGAGCATTTTCCTCATAATGAACGGAAATACCATCTATAGGAATAGAGGGAATGTTGCGTGGAAGCCATCGTTTGCCTGTCTTGATGGTAACTCCCTGAGGTTTTATTGCCTTTGTGAACTGAGGAGGGGACGGAGGCACAAATGCCTCTGTTGAAGTAGGAGATGGAGCATGCCCCATGGATGGGGAAGGAACAAACGATTTATGAGTAGCTTGTGAAGCAGCTACAGGTGAACCATGTTGAGCAGGCATAGTATCTAAGGATCGACTGGAGGAATCAGATAACCTCTGAGATGATTCCAAAACCACAAGTGCCTTTCTCTTTGAAGAAGACTTGCCAGTGCACTTGTCGAGAGTTTTTGACACAGTTGGATTAAAACTAAACTTCTGAGGATCGACTGGAGGAATCAGCCAACGAAACCCCATCCTGTGAACTGACTCAGAAGATAAACCTGAAGTTGTAGCAATCATCTCATCGTGTACAGAGGCTGTGCTATCAGAGCTAACAGGGTGAGAAATTTTACCTCGATCTGTAAGACAAATGTATGGAGGCGTGAAGACACACTTTTAACTCGTTCACCCCTCATACGAACATCATGCATGTTTAAACGAACGATAGAAGCATGAGGAGGGACAGGGGTTTCTTCGTAGTAGTCGCGTCAAGTACTCACCATTTTGATTAAGAAATCGTCAGAAGAAAGACGACGATTGAATCTTGAATTGCAAACACTTCTCCTCAAATGTGCATAATTTCGGCCTAACTCCAAACAGATCAGATATACAATATTGTAACAATAAATCCGACTGGGCCAAACACAAGCGGGCTGCAATATTTTTTCAGTAAAGAGGCCCAAACCAAGAAAACACAAAATCAGAATTTCAAGCCAGTGGGCAACACACTCCCAATTCCTCTCGTAAGTGGACAAAAGAAGTTGCATGCAGAGGTTTTATGAATATATTAGCCAACTGAAGAGCAGATCGAACGTGTGTTAGTGAGATAACTTTTCCTTCAACCATATCATGAATAAAGTGATGGCGAATATCAATATGTTTGGTGCGGCTATGTTGAACTGGATTTTTTGAAATATCAATGGCACTCATGTTATCACAATAGAGAACCATGGTTTCTTGAGAAAAACCATACTCACTTATCATTTACTTCATCCAAATGAGTTATGAGCATGCACTTCTAGCTGCAATATATTCAGCCTCAGCTATCGATAGAGAGACAGAGTTTTTCTTTTTACTAAATCATGAAATCAAATTGTTGCCCAAGAAGAAACATCCATCAGACGTAGACTTCCTGCCATAAGAACACCCAACCCAATCAACATCACAGTATCCAACAAGAGATGAGTTTGTATCAAACGAATAGTAAATGCCACAATCAGTCATTCTGTGAATATATTTGATAATTAGCTTAGCAGCTTGTAAATGAGAAGTATGAGGAGCAGATTAAAATCGAGCACAAACTCCAACTGCATAAGCAATATCATGACGACTTGCTGTAAGATACATCAGACTTCAAATAATACTCCTGTACACTTTCTGGTTTACAGCTTTTGTCATACAGTCTTTGGTGAGTTTCACATGTGTAGCTGATGGAGTGAGTTTGAACTGAGAATTTTCAAGACTGAATTTTTTAATCTTATTCTGAGCATACTTTGCTTGAGAGATAAATATACCACTCTGATCTTGCCTAATTTGCAAGCCAAGGAAAAAGGATAATTTGCTGACCATACTCATCTCAAACTCAAACTTCATGATAGTAGCAAAGCTAGTCACATTATCATCAGGAAATCCCCTGAAGATAATGTCATTCACATATATTTGAGTAACAATAATATCCTTACCTTTTCGATTGATAAATAAGGTTTTATTTGAACCACCGCTAACATACCCCTATCTTTGTAAATACTCAGTAAGTCGTTCATACCGGGCTCGAGGTGCCTGCTTTAGACCATACAGTGCTTTATTCAATCTATATACATGATGGGGAAATTCTGGATCAATGAAGCCTTTGGGTTGAGCAACATATACCTCTTCATTCAAATACCCATTTAAGAATGCACTTTTGACATCCATTTGGTACAGCTTAATCTTTTGTATACACGCAATGCTAAATAACAAGCGTATAGCTTCAAGTCTAGCAACTGGAGCGAAGGTTTCATCAAAGTCAACTCCTTCGATCTGAGTATATCCTTGAGCAACTAAGCGTGCTTTATTACTAGTAACGAGTCCATGTTTGTCCGTTTTATTTTTAAAAATCCATTTTGTCCCAATAATATTGACATTGGAAGGTTTGGGTACTAACTTCCAAACATTATTGCGTTGGAATTGAAGAAGTTCTTCTTGCATTGCACTAATCCAGAATTCATCCTCGAGTGCTTCTGTGACTAAACCTGGTTCAATAGATGAAGTATAACACACATTTGCAATTAACTTTTCATAATCAAGACGATCTTTCTTTCTGGTTGTAATCTCATTTTGTACATCCCCAATGATACAACTTGGAGGATGTTTTTAAGCACATGAGATGGCGGCCTGACTGTCACACTTGTGACTCATCAGTGGACCCGAAGTTATTTACATTGTTTGGGACATCGAACATGGCAATAGAATCAGTATCTATATTGTGTTGAATACTAGTGGGCAGATCAATATTTTGTATATGAACATCACCATCATCATATTCGCATGTGGATGAGAATCTTTCATCACCATTTACAACAATATTAATAGTCTCCATTACTAATTGAGTCCTAGTGTTAAACACACGATAAGCTCGACTGTTTGGTGAATAACCCAAAAATATTTCTCTATTAGACTTGACATCCAATTTCTTATGATATTCTCTATCAGCTAGAATATAACAGACACTGCCAAAGTGTTGGAAGTACTTAACATTCGATTTTCTGCCTTTCCATAATTCATACAACGTCATTGTGGTTTCAGTACGAAATGTCACTCTATTTTGAATGTGACAGGCAACATGCATCGCTTCAGCCCAAAAGCTTAATGGTAGATCTTTGGCATGAAACATTACTCTATCCATTTCTTGTACAGTACGAATTTTCTTTCAACAACCCCATTCTGCTGAGGAGTTAAAGGTTATGAATATTCATGACTGATTCCTTCACTGTCACAAAAGAAATTAATCTTAGCATTTTCAAACTCTTTTCCATGATCACTTCGTACCCTTATTATATTCTTCCCTTGTTTCCGTTGTAGATTATGACATAAGCTTATGCATACTTTAGCCGTCTCAGATTTGCTTTTTAGAAATTGGATCCAAGTGAACCGAGAATAGTCATCCACACACACAAATACATATCTCTTCTTTCCTAAACTTTTAGTTTGCGTTGGACCCATGAGATCCATATGTAGAAGTTCAAGGACTTTGTTCGTATAACATTCACTGATACTTTTCGAGTAGCACGAATCTGCTTTCCCTGTTGACAATCTCCACAAAATAATTGTCTTTTCACATCTAAAGATGGAAGACCCATAATAGCATCATGTTTAAGTGCCTTTCCTGGCGTAACAAGGCTGACATGACCTAACTTCTTATGCCACTGCTGAGTTTGTTCTTCTCTTGAAATTTTACATAACTCAGGTTGATTTGAACACCAATGATAACAATTATCTGTCTGTCGAATTCCTCGCATAACTTCATTGCTGTGTTCATCTGTCACAATGTAGTTTTCTTTGCAAAAATTAACAGAATACCCTTGATCACACAACTGGCTTATGCTGATTAGATTTGTTGTGAGGTCTTCAACATATCGTACGTCATTTAGTCTAGGAAGATGTTGTCCTATAATGTCTCCTTTGGCTAAAATTCTTCCTTTGGCACCATCACCAAAAGTCACATGCCCTGAGGAACATTCAACTGAGTTTAAGAAATAGGAACGATTTCCAGTCATATGTTTAAAGCATCTGCTATAAAAAAAACCAATCCTCTCGAGATACTTGAATGGACGTAAATGCTATATGGCCCTTCTCGAAGTGTTGTTTAATTCTCCACACCATTTTAACATTTGGAGCCCTTTGGTTTTCATGAAAATGCTTCTGTGTACGATATCTATTTTCCACACTTGATGACACTCTCCATTCATATCTACCCTTTTTCAACATTTTGTAGCAAAAAGGTTTAATATGACATTTCTTACCACAGAAGTGACACACTCATGTCTTTGAGGTTAGCAAAATTCGACTACTTCTTGAAAGAACCAATTTATCTCTTGCATTGTCCTTATGAGATGGAACAAAAATAATCTTGCTTTCTTGTTTACCTAGATTCAAAGTAGCATTATAGCCTAGGCCACGCTTACACGAGTCAGTTCTTCCCATAGACAGTATTTGATCTAGACAACCAATGCTTGAGTTTAACATCTTCACAGATTTCTCCAACTGGTCGTGTTCCATTTGCACTTCTTTTAATTTCAGTTTTAGTGAGGATATGACTGTGAGAAGTCTTTGTTTTCTTCCATTATTTCTTGAATTTTTCTTTTTGAATAACTCTGGCAGTTGTATCTTCTTCCCATAATAACTTCATTTTCTTATAGGACAGGTTTTCTCTAGACTGACAGTTTAAATCTACATCAGACTGGTAGTTCGAGTCTTCTTCACTGTTAGAGACAATACTAATGAAGGCATTTACAAACTCTTCCTTTTCAGCAGTTTCTTCAGATTCCTCATCAGATAGGGTAGCCCTAAAACTTTTCTTCTGTCTTCTCAAATAGGTTGCACATTCAACCTGGTAATGACCATGACCTCCGCATTCCCTGTGTTTGGAAGATCTATTATCTTTGGAATTTAATCGATTTGTCTCTTTGACAGTTGAACGATCAGAATCTCTGGTATTCAAATGATCAAATTTTTTCCTTCTAAAGTTATTCTGAGATCGGTTATTCAATCCATAACTGTTGAAATTACTCGTTTTCTTGATCACATTGGAGAACTGTTTAGTTAATAGGGCAATTGACTCATTCACTTGATCATGAGGAGCTTTTCCTTTTTCAATGGATTCATTTTCCTGGATGGATTGAAACGCACAACCCTTACCTTTACTTTCTACTATATGAGCTAAGGTGATCTTGAATGCGAGTAACGATTCAAATAGCTCATCGAGAGTGTATGGTGAAATCATGTGCTTCTTCAATAGCAATGACTTTCATGTCAAACTTCTTGAATTCGTACATTGTACTCAGTTATGGTTTCTTCTTCCATCATCCTCAAGGATTCGAATTTGGTAGTCAACAGCAGTAAGCGAGAGGTCTTGACTTTGGTAGTTCCCTCAAATGCAATTTTAGGTTTTTTCCATGCATCTTTTGTTGTAACACTGGAATTGATTAGTTTGAACATGTTCAAGTCAACTCCATTGTACATGGCATTGAGAGCTCGAGTGTTTCCCAAGGATTCCTGCTCCACTACTTCAGTCTAGGTTTCCTATGGTTTAGGAATAAATTTTCCATTTACTGTAATCATAGGTGGCGTCCATCCAATTTTAATTGCTTTCCAGGCCTTTGAATCCAAAGATTTTAGAAATGATGTCATACGAATCTTCCAATAAGAATCATTTTTTCCATCCAATATAGATGGTCTTGTAGTTGTAGCACCTTCTCTTGGTGTTTCCATGTATATCGAACCCGCTCTGATACCAATTGAAACGTGAGAAGGTAAGAAAAAAACTTTTAGCTATATTACATGTATTTAACTATAGGATTAACTAAGGTATACGAAGATAAATAATACAATACACTTTGGTAACCCAGTTCGACAAATATGGTCTACATCTGAGGAGCTTCTTTGCTCAGATAAGAAATATTATAGAGATTCATAACTTATAACCTATTTCACTGTAGTTACATAAGATAGTTATAACCATAACTAAAAATATACTCAGGCTCCCCTGAATGCAATCAGAATCTTTTCTAAAATGAATTCAGGCTCCTCCTGAATCTGTGAATTGATCTTTAAGCTCAATTCCCTTCACGTAAATTCCTTATCTTCTCAAAGATCGCTATATAACAAGAAGTCTTCAAAATTAGGTTAACTACACAATAGCCATTAAAACATTCACCTTGATTGATTTCCCTTGATGAGTTCGTTGGATCTTCTTAATTATCAATTTTTTCGTCAAGCAACTATATTCATCAAAACATCATTTAAATAACTTGTTCTCAGATCTTTTATCCAGATCACATTTTCCCCATAAAAAGGAAACAACCTTATACCAAGATTCCTAGATACTAGGAAGAGTTGGTATTTATAAAACAACTTTATAAAAAAATAATTTATTTAACAAAAAATATCCTAACACGTTTTATTTTTTATTTAAAAGACCCTACCTAAAAACATTCTTTCAAATGGCAACCGTTGTCAGGAAATTCTTTGGCATAGGCACCAAAACCTTGATTTCAAAAGCATTTTTTTAAATTTCTTGAATCTTATATTCATTTCTAATAGACAGTTCTGAATAAGTAAAAAAATAGTTTGTTTGAATCTTTTTACATTCTACCTATTGCATGCCACATTTTTCCTTGAATGTAGAATTACATTTTTTTTAGAATATCTCTAGAGAAGAACGTAGGATTCATAGAGAGAGAAGAGGTGAGGAATTTTCAAAACAATTTTCCACACCAAAATTCAAGAGCCAAGAGAGAAAAATAAATAAAAAAAGAGAAAGAATGGGATAAATAATAAGAGAAATTTGCTCTCCAATATCATATCTAACTCTTCTCGTTCTCTCTTTAGCAAAAGACATGCATTGCGATAGATGCAGATTGATCAGACATCAACTTGATCAATAGATGTCCCAAGCTTACGAGGGAGGTAAATTTCATTTGAACCTTCAATCAATTGTTTGATCCCGAAAGCAACATTTTTTATTCGGGATTGAGGGATCATTCAAATATGACGTGGGGGAAATCAAGACCGATTTGACCAAAGCTCCTTCTACAACGCTCCTCTTTCCACATCATGTCAAGGTATGTCAAAGGATATTGCTAAAAATTTAGCAACTAATTAATTCTCTTCAAGTCCAACAAGATCTTCATCAACTCCAACAAGAAGAAGAATCCTTCCACCAAAACACAAGAGTCGGATCCATGAACGTGGGTAACCAATTGACCCAATTGGTCATCGAAGGTAAAGAAAAACTTCCACTCACCCAATAATGCCAATGTAAGTGTTATTTTCTTAAGAAGTAGTGAGACTTTATTTCCTACACTTGATGATTCAATGATGAATCTTGACCCCCTCCCCCTCAAGTTATTTAACCCGAGGTAAGAAAAAATGAAAATGAAAATATCTCCGAGAACTTGAATGATAAAATTGTCTTCAATGATTTGCTTATAGAAAAACTTCAAAAATAATTTGTTTAATAAGAAACTTGCCTTGATTGATGATTCCATTAAAATGTGTTTTGTCAATTTTAACAATAATTATGCTCTTAATGATAAATTCAATACAACATATTTTGTTAATAGTCATGATCCTCTCATCAACTTTATTTTTAGACAAGATTATTCTTTCAGTGAAAATTTTTGTCTTTCAATAACTTGGGATGGAGCTCAAAGCTCTTCCTCCTAACCTTTTCAATTTTTTTTCTATTAAATGATCTAGAACCTCTTCTTACATTTTCTAAACATTTTCATGACGAAACAAGCACAATAAAAATTGATCAAAGAAAAAAACCTATCATCGTTGACCTAAGATGAGGTGGCGAATGCACGGTACAACAACCGACCTTAAACATTTGCGTTTCCTAGAGGCACCCATGCGTCAATTAACTACTTCCTAATTTTTGCTTTTTTCATTTTTCTTTTTAGCTTTCTAGTTTAGTTTTTTTCTTAGCTTTCCAAATAGTTTGAGATAAATTTTTGCTCCATTTTTTATTATTAGGACAAATAAATGAAGATAAAAAAGTCTAAGTTTTCTACTTAGCAATTCGAGCTCAACAAGCGAACCACTTGACAAATCCAGGGGAGTTTTCTTTGATCCCCTTTTAATTTGTTCTCATGCTTTTTTCTTAATTCTATGCTTTGAAGACAAATCATCATTTTAAAGTAGGGGTGGGTGTTTAGCTCAATTACATTTTCATAGTTCTTGCATATTTTTGGGTTATAAATTTTTTTTAGCCATTTTAAAGTTTTAGCTTCATATAAAGAATTAAGATTCTCATTGATACTTAAATCATGCATATTTGGATAAGTCTATGAGCATTTGAGCTCAGGTGGAATTTCTTTTAAGGAATATTTGAATGTTGGTGAATACTTGTGATTCATGGATTTTCTATCATTAATTGAATGCTTGAATGGTCAAGATTGAATGAATATTGTTGATTGCATGTAGAAAGGAAGTGCATGGATGTTCTTCTTTGCTTGGTAGGTGCCCTTCTATGATAGTCTATGTGTAACGACTCAAGTTCTCGAATTGAATTGAGATTGTTACTTGAATACTAGATTCATACTTAAACATAAAACTGGATAAGTTTAATAAAATTTTCACAATGACGAAGAGAATTTACAAAAGGTTCAAGCCTTAATTCAAACAAAGTTTTGAAAGTTCAAATTAAATATAAAAAAAGAAAGTTAAATCACGAAAACCCCCAACAGTCTCCATTACTAAAGAAACCAAATAAAACATAAACATAAAGCAGAAGCAGTTTGAAGGACATTCCCCTATGACAATCATGGCTACTTCTTGTCCCTCGTCGGTCTACCTTCCTTGTTATCTTTGCCTGAAAAATTAAACATAATAGGGTGAGTATAAACATACCCAGTAAGAAACCCACTACTGGTGTCGTTAGGAAAAAAATTAAAACTGTTAACTTCCTATTGGGGGTGCCTAACACTTTATCAGTCTTGTGATCTCGTAGGAACACACATAATCAGTCTAATGCCCTGCAGGACATATATATTAGTCTAGTGCTCTGCAGGAAGCACATATCAGTTCAGTGCTCCCGAAGGATGCACAACATGTAGCGATCCCATAGGACACCTGCAAGGCACACTACCCAATAGATAAAGCTAACAATTTCCCCTCAGTCTATTATAAACATTTAATCAGTTCATTCCTAGTACAGTCAAATTATTCCATCATTTAATCATTTCAGTGTAACGCACTAACAGTCAATCTACTCAATTCTATCACAGTTCCAATCGATAGTACAAGCACATCAGACAATCAAGCTATGTATTTATAACACCCTTCTCAATTCACAAGTACATTGTCCATACTTTAGTATATCATTCACCCAATTTAAACAACACTCAACAAATTTACATCCGCACATCAAACAACCATAATCTACATTTGTCGTCATATCACATCCATATATATATATATGTGTTTCAATCAACCACACTATACATTCATCATCAAGTCTATTTTTATACATATCAGACGACCATACTCAACATTTGTCGTTGTATCTACATCCATATATGTATATTTCAGTCAACTATAGTATGCACTCATCATCAAGTCTACTATTGTTCAGAGATATTCATATAGTCAACACCTTTCAAACCTAAGGTAGAGTACAATAGTAGAAACTTCTTATTTTACGTTAGGTAAGTAAGTCCACGAAAACCAACCTAAACATCAAGATAAATACTCAATATTTTCTCCAACACATCATCTACTAAAAATCAACCCAATGTGATTATTCACAACCTACTCAATCGAATGAAGCAAAACTTTCAATGAAGCTTGCTTCGAAACTTTGATATTCAAGCACCACCTCTCCAAATGTCACCTTAAAATCAAACAACACCCAAACAAATAATCAACCTTAATACTTGAATTTGTTTTGGAAACAACTACAACTACAACCCAAACTTCACTTTTTCTTTTACCAATAAAATTTCAACCACGACAAAATAGAGGCAGTAGCGATCGAACCTAAATGAAAAAGAGTGCAAAATAGATCAGAACGTGGGTCAAATTTGCAAATCGTGGCTAGAAGATAGGGAGTCGCATGGCTGTGCTTTGTAGACAGAGGTAGATCGACTTGTGATTTGTGGATGGGAGGAGCAGCACGCCCAGATGTTTCACGGAGAGTCACGGCGCACTGATGGTGAGCGACGGAAAGCCGCGGCAGCCAGAACAGTTGGCGGACGAAAAAAATGCGACGGTGATTACTCCAAGTTCACGGCAGTCGGATGCGAAGAGAGGGAAGGGCTGGGTCGGTCGACAACTTCACGGACGACACCGACGCAGACGGATGGCGGCTCTGTGATAGTGAGACGGTGTGGCGCGACTGGGCTTCGTCGGACGGAATAGGCTCGGCTAGTGGAAGGCGATGGCGGACGGTCAACGTAGGGAGATGAACGGAGGAGAAGAGAGGAAGAGGAGAGGTGGGGCAGCCGACGGCTAGGGCATGGTGAAGGAAAAGAAAAAGAAGAAGAAGGTGGGGGTGGGGGTGGGGGTGGGGAGCGCGAAGGAGAAAGACGAAAGAAATTATTATTATCTTTTTAAGAAAATAATAATAATAATAATATATTATTATTATTATTAACTTTCCAATTTCTTTTTCCTTCTTTTCTTTAAGAAAATTTCTCTTCCACACTAAGTGTAATATAACACCCAAAAATTTTAAATCTTTAAATAATAAAAAAAATTAATTAAAATAAAATACCTTAGAACTCGGGGTGTTACACTATGATACATTTATCCTAACCTTAAGCCTACTTGATTTTAAATAGGAACAAGAACATTCATAATTTTATGGTCCTTTAAAAAAAATTATCTCGTTATCTCATGCATTAATGAGTTCTTTGCTAAGTCACGATAAACTTTTGATCCTTTAGAAAAGAGTATTTGTGCTTAATTAAATTCGCTTGCTATCACCCCCAAAAGGTCGGTTAACCAATTTTGTTTACATGGATAATCCAAGATTAGGAAAAAGCTCAACCGGAGCAACCAAAAGCTTGCTACCATGTAAGAAAAAGAAGAATCCAAAGAAAAAAAGAGTGGCAAAGCTAAGCAGATGCCTGCTTTTCAAATCAAAAAGTGATGCTTGAGAAAATAAAAAATAATAGAAAAAAGCTAAAAAAAAAAGAGAGTTTTTTGTATGGTTACGTCGAAAGCTTAGATTTCCTTCATGATCAGTTAGGGTTACCTAGTGTTAACGAGGTACAAACTCCCCAGGGAGTAAGCTTCTCTTTTGACCTAGTAAAATAAGTACATCCCTTATCTTTGTATTATCTAGTTAGCATGACAAATTTGACTGAGGGTGGAATCTATAAGAAGAAATCATTCCCGTATTAGAGTAGAGGAAAACATGCCTAGTGTCACACCCTTTCCTGCAACGCGCTCCGACCCTCGTGTTGTGGCATGCAAACACGACTTGAGCAACCCAAATGCTTCTAAGCAAAATGCTTGAACGTTCGCTCTTAAATTTTAATTCTTAGTCTTAAAGCTTAGCTTGATCTTTAAACTTAACTACTAGGTGATAAACTTCTCAACGCCAGTTAAACTAGACAAACTTCTTTTATTAGCTTAACGACACGCATTTTAATACATAATACATGGCTTCTTGAATATAGAGAACTAAAAGAAAAGGCTTTCAATGCCCAGTGCAACATCCTCATATTTACCCTTAGAATGCTTGGTTGGAAGTCTCTCCCTTCTTAACTTGGCCTCCACTCTTTGTATCTTGAAGAAGGAAAACTTAAAACCATAACTCAAATACTTAGTGAGTAAGGTTTCAAAAGTTCTTTAGAGCAAACAATGTATAAATTTTTTTTCATAAAAGCGCTTCACTCAAAACATAAAACACACATTAGCATTTTCTTATTTCTTTCGTCAAGAACATAAACCATTCTCAAGCATAGATGACTGTGATTGCTCGTATCATCATCATCTCTAGGAGAATTTCTAGGTTTACTTCTCGTTGCTCATGTTGTTAACTCAATACATTCCTTTCAATAAATTGGCTAACTTCTTACCGCCATAAGGTCCTTTAACCCATGGTTGCCTTGACTCATTATGTGCACCTAATAGCTAGCTTTTGATAGGAATAAAGTTATTGGTTTACTCTCATACATACAATCATCATGTCGAAACTTTGGCTTAGAAACTTCCTTTTCAAATAATCAACAAGTTATCAAATAATATCAAGAACATTAAATCATTCGTTAAGTATTTACACACAACACGAGACTCAAATAAACAAGTTATCAAATAACATCAAGAATAATGTTCTTTCTTCCAATTTTTTCTAATTCTCAATGCCTACTCATCTCACGTTACAACACCAAAACACCTACCTTTACGTTGTTGAGTTACAATGCATACCATTCTTATAGCGTCACCTAGACTTAATGCGATCTATCCTTCAAAACACATATCCCCAAAACGCCTTCTTTTTTCCAAATCCCTTCTTTTTAGGACACGGGTCTTACACCTAAGGTACGTTTAACTCTTTCGAAGGATGTCTAGTGTGACAAAGTAACAAGACCTAGCATCCATTAAAATATGATTTAACTTAAATAAAAATCTTTTAAAAAGATTCTCAATTGATTGTCTTACACTTTAGAATATTTGATTGATTTTAAGTCTAAGCATTGATAGATTGTTAAGACTTTCAAATCTTAGCAACCTCTTTAGACAATCACGATCTAATGTATGAATTAGTATGAATCTTGTTCTTTTACATTGTTTATTAAATTGGTGCAATTCGTTCTTAAAAGACCAATTGATTGAGAATCAATTTGAATGCAAGTACCCTTTTGTTTTAATGATTAGAATTAAAGTGAATCACCCAATTTCCTACTCTTTTTAATTGAGAGAAACTTTTGCTTTCATTTCTTGATTTCTTGCTTACAATTCAATTGCTCATTTCGTAAAAACTAAGGTTTCTCTCTTTCCTTTTTTTTATTTTTGTTTCCAATTTGTCACAATCAAACCTTCCCCTATTAGTTAGTTTTTTTTTAAAATTACTATTTCTTGATTGAAGTGCTTATCAAGATTTCCTTTGGAACAAAACCCCAACTTCTTGTATACTATTCACAATTTTATTAAGAAAGTTGAGTAAAAGTTTTTACTTGAAAGTCTTTTAGGTCGTGAACTCTTTTGTACCCAATTTCTCAATTCTTTTGTATAATTACTTTGCGTACGGCATGTATGTTGTTGTAACCATTTGATAATCTTTTGTGCAATAGCTACTATCCTTTGCATTGATTTCATTTTTCATTTAAATGATTCTACCTAAAAGCGTTCTTTCAAATGATAGTGAATATCACGCTTTGAAAATTCTCAATACAAAACTCTTGATCTTAATGCAATTAAATATGATTTTGTTGAAACCGCTAAGATGGATACTTAATTGTATGAATTAGTATGAATTTTATTATTTTACATTGTTCATTAAATGATGGCAATTGGTCCCAAAAAACCAATTGATTGGGGATCAATTTCATTGTAAATGCCCTCTTGAATTCTTGCTTACAACTTAATTGCTAATTTCATTTCATGTTCTTTTCTGTGTGTGACAATCAAACTCTCCCTTTACTACTATTATTCTTTTTTGGATTCTTGAAATTACTAACCCTTTTGACTTATTGGTTGAAGTGCTTATCAAAATTTTCCCCTGGACACGACACCAACTTCTGGTATATTACTGAAAATATTATTAAGAAAGTTGGGTAAAAATTTCTTGAAGGACTTTTAGGTAGCAATTCTTTGTACAAAATTCTTTTTTGGGTAATTCAATTGATTCGTTTTGAGTAATAACCACTAGTTCTTGTATATCTTCTATTCTTTAAAATACTCTATTAAAAATATTCTATCAATGATTGATTCACATTTCAATAACAAAAAATTTTCTGTGTTCAACCCTGAACTTACGAACACCTATTCTAGTTTACACTTGGATTGGAATAGAAAAACTTGTATTACATAACCACCAACACATATCACTCAAAGCATACTATTGCATCTTTACACAATTAAAACAACAGTAGTCCACATATATAAATTATTTTGTTAACTACAATTTGCTATGAAATACTCTAGTTTATCGTATAACAAGATATTGCAATTAAATGGTATGCATACGGTAAAAGTTCAATAAAATATTTGTTATAGTAAATGCATGTCTAACTATATGTTCATACCAAATGCAACTTTAAAACCCCTATATTTGTGGAACCCTTTAGAGTGATAAATATAATAGCTAGGAAAAAATAAAGAAGAGCCTAATAAAGAAAGCAAAAAAATGGGCTCCTGTAGAGATGAGAGAATTAAGGTGTGTGCTGCTTCCTCACAAAAATAAACATTATATATTCTTTGCATTTTATTTACATTGTTTTCATGTTTTCTTGTCTTTCGTAGGATGCCAAGTAACTTATGTGGAAATCTAAAAGAACAAAATCCTTAAAAGAAATAATTCAAAAAATAAAGACTATGCTCAAAAGTCTCCTTAAAAAATTTAGACAAAGATGCTTCAATCACTTCCTGGAGTTGAAAATCACATGCACCAATCATCCCAGCTATTGCTACACTTAATTAAAAAAACAATGCAAACCTTAAAAGCCCAATGAACTTAGCTTTCTTCTATGAAGAAAAGTTTTGAAGTTTGGACTATGATAGTTTGCACTTATAACTGGTTTGAATTGTGATCCTGTCCCAAAGATAGATGTAGATAAGGTAGAAGAGAGACAGCATATATTGAATCTGTGAGACCTAAGTCTGGAATAGAAGGGTTATTTTGGAAAGTAGGCGTTTTGTAAAGTAGGTGTTTTGAAGTTAGTGTTGTAGGTAGGCGATGTGTTGAAGAAGTACGTGTTCAAGCCTTGTAAACTCTAGAAGGGTTAGGCATATGGTGTTGTAACACGAGATGAAGTTAGGTGAGAAAAGTTAAGTATTTCAAGGAAATATCTAATCTTAATTTGACTACTAATTACGTGTTGAGTTTAGATTAAGCATGGTCTGGAAAGTTAAGTAAACTGACACGTGTAAAGTTCTAAGTACGACCTGACGAGCTAATAGAAGATTAAGGATGAGTAATCCAACTTAAAGATGAGCATAAATAGGATTGATGGATCTTAAGAAAGTATTTTTATTCTAAGATTTGCTAAGAAAGTACCTAATGTTGACCTGTTAAGTAAGAGTTAAATGAGAAAAAAGGAGTTGAAGTAGGAATTTAGAAGAAGGAAGGAAAAAGTGTTTTTGTGAGTGATTTTCTTAAGAAGAATGAACAAAGATTTTAAAGTTTTCCTTCTAAATTTCATGTTGTCTTACTAATGTTGTGATACATGATTAATATTTATGAGAAAACATGATTTCTAAAGAAACGTTTTAAGCTATGTTTCAAGCTAAAGTTTTATATGTTTGATGATTGTATGTATGTATGCGAGTAAACCATTAGCTATTATTCCTATCAATGAGCTAGATATTATGTGCACATAATGAGTAAAGGCAACCATGAGGTTCAAGGACCACATGACAGTAAGAAGCTGGCCAATGCGTTGAAAGGAGCGTATTAAGTTAGCAGCCTGAGCAACGAAAAATGAACAAGAAAAATCTCTAGGGGATGTCATTGAAATGAATCTCAGTAGTCTATGCATGAGAATGTTTCATGTTTTTTGCGAAAAGAATAAGTAAAGGCCAATGCGTGATTTATGATTTTGAATGAGGCATTCAGAGCCTGCTTTATGATAATGAATTTGTTGATTGTATTGTATTCCCAAAAAGATTTTCCAAAATATAACTCACTGAGTATTTGTCTTATATGTTAAGTTTTTCTTCCCCAGGTTACCAGACATTGAGGCCAAGTTGATAAGGGTAAGGTGAGCAAGCTAGGCTTTTTAAGTGTGAAGTTGTGCTAGGCGAATTGGAAGCCTTATTTTGTATTTAAGAAAGCTTGTATTATGTATTGTATTTGGAACACAATTTGTTAAGTAATAAAGAGAAGTTGTTTGTTCTATCTTGCATTGTGAAAGTTTAAGTTTAAAGTTTGAGCTATGCGTTAAGATTGTTGTGTAAATCCGCTTACTAGTTTTCCGCGTGTTGTCTTGCCTCCACAGGATAACATGAAGTGATCTTGGGGCAAGGCATGACAGAAGCTTTATTTGATGGAGGAAAAATAGTGTCCATAGGAGGCTTCTAAAGAGTTGTTTGAATATGCTTACCAAACTTGGATATGTTGATGACACTTTAAAGAGTCACTCCTTTACTTTCTAAAGAACTTATTGCCTAAGCCAGAGGTATTACATATTGAAACTAAACATACCATATTGGTAAATGATCAAAACATGTTTGACATGTATCCATAAGCCAGAGGTATTAACTTACAACTATATATTAATTGTCATAAAACACGGTTATAGACTTGTTTAATTTATTAGGTGAATTGACAATGCAGCTTGAGATATGCCTATTGTTAGAAACCAATGGAGAAATAAGAATGTCTTACTTCCAACATTTTGTTCAAGAAGAAGAAGCCTTGCAAACAAAATTACAAAGAGAATTAGAAGATATGGCATTAATGGAGAAGAAATAAATAAACAAATGTAATACATAAGGATGATAAGGGTGATACTAACAAAGGGAAATCACACCAAAATAATTCAACTAACATTGGTCCAAGCACAAATATCACAATGCCTAAAAAGTCAATGAATGAAGAGAGCTATCAGACACCAGGGAAATAATTATAATCAGTAACGAAGCAACCGTCGAATTAAAGAGAAAGAGTAGCGTAACCATCAAATTTAGGAATGGAGAAGCAACAGTGCCATCTTCAAACTTGAAAATGGAAAAGTAGTAGCAAAGTGACCATCAAACTTGTAGATGGAATAAGCAGCAACAAAACATCCCTCAAACTTAGAGATGGAAGAAGCAGCAACAAATCAACCATCGAACTTAGAGATGGAGAAGTAACAACATGACCATTGAATTTGGTAAAGGTGCAAACGAATTGAGCTGGGTTGAGTTAAGGAGTATTTTAGAACCAACATGAATTTTTGGATCGATTGGGTTGGCAACTCGAATAATCCGAGAAACATTCCCAACCCAACCCAACCATAAAAATATGGGTTGGGTTAGGTTATCGGGTTGTATAATTTTTCTTTTTATTTCTAATATTTGTTAAATTTAAAAAACATTATGACATCATATTCATAAATCCATACATCCAAAAACATCCATAGAATACAACATTAATACAATAATACTTAACAAAAAGTTTTAAAACATCATATTACTTATGGAAAGTCAAATATGAAACAAACTTCTAAATTTTTTTTAAAAAATTCTAAACATCATATTGTAAAACATAATATAAGTATATAGAATATCATTAATTCGGGTTGGGTTAGATTAGATTGGACCAAAATTTTCAAACTTTAACCTAAGACCCAACCCAACCAAACTCAAATTTTAAAATAACACAATCCAACCCTTATAATATGGGTTGGGTAGTCCGGGTTATTCTTCTAATCCTAGAATTTGGAAATGGAGAAGCAACAACACAAACATCAAACTTGGAGATGGAAAAGTAGCAATGCAACTATTGGGGCAAATATTAACTCGTTTAAAGATAGCCTATTTTCAATCCTTATCATGCATATCTTCATTATTTTTATATTTTTATGTAGAATATGAAAATAGACTCCGATACGAATCCAAAGACACAAAAATCACCTAAATTGAAGTTCAAACGAAGAACTGGAAAATTAAACATAAGGAAATTTATGTAAATAATTGAAGAAGATTGACACATGTCAGTCAATTACATGCGCGCACCCAACTCCCATGTCTTTGGTTCCTCAACAGGCGCACATTTATTTTTGGATTTCCTCAAGCAATACAACCATCAAACATGAGAATAGAACTAACTGGAGCACAACCATCAAACTTAGAAATGGAGAAGCAGTAGCTCAGTTCTTAAACATTAAGTCGAAAAGCAACAACACAACAAACATTAAACTTGATGATGAAACTAGCAGCAACACAACCATCAAACTTGGGGATGGAACTAGCACCAGCAAAGCAACCATTAAACTTGAATATAAAGAAACATTGATGAAGCATTTGGTCTTGAATTTGAAAATGCATCAATGAAACCTCTGAATTTGATTTTGAAGTTTTTTTAAACTTTAAGATTAAGAGTGTTGAACTTTAGGTGAGTGACACCTTTATAAGCATACTTATAGTGTTTTGCTCCTAGTGTTAGACTTCTTTGACTTGTTGTATTACTCTCAGCAGGACATCTTCAATTCTAAGTGATATTCTTTGATAAGAATGAGCACAATTAATTTCCTAGTATCATGTTTTATGTGGTTATGATACTACTTTGTTTGTGCATTGAATTTGAAATTTATTGTAAGCTGGTTATATACCCTTATAGGGGGGATGTTATGGCCTCACCTGGAACTCGCCCCTCTCTTGCATTCCAAGCCCGAACGCGCCTCAAGCAGCTCCCACGCCTCTAAGCGAAACACCAAAATGCCCAAACTTAGACTTTTACTTAAATTTGAACTTTATTATAACTTACTTTGCGATATGGAAACGTAACACTAATAGGCTTGAAAGAACTTAACAACTTTATTGCTTCAATAACAAACTTAGTACAATTACAAGGTAATGCTTTAAGAAGTTAAAAATTCTAAACTTAAACTTTAACGCCTTGCATGGCTCTTAATGCTTGACACAACGCAACGACTCGCCTTCTCTACGGGGCTTCCTCACTTTGCTTATCCAGGGAAGGAAACTTAAAACATAAGCCTAATATTTAATGAGTGAAAGTTTAGGAAAACCTTTTTTTTTTTTTTTTTTGGGGGGGGGGGGAACAAGTCTGTGCATGAAATCATTTTACAAACTTAACTTCTCAACGCCTTAACAAACATTGGAAGCAATAAATCTTAAACACCTCATCAGCCTCTACTTATTCCTTTCGTCTGGACATTGAACCTTTTCCATGCATAGACTACCTTAATGATTCCCATTTCACCACCAGTATCCCTTGAGAGTTCAAGTTCAAATTCCAGTTGCTCAAGCAGTCAACTCAAATGCAGACCTCTTAATGCATCCAGCCACATTCGCGCCATGCAGACCACTGAACACATGGTTGTCTTGACTCTTATAAGCACATAACAGCTAGCTCATGATAGGAAAGCTAATGTTTTACTCGCATACAATCATTTCATTCAAGCAACATAAAATAAATACTTTGATTTAGAAACAAACTTTCAAATGGTTGTGCTTTTCTTATAAATCATAATCAAAATTATAACATGCACTTCAATGTACATAACATAAGATAACTTTGAAAGAAAAGCTTTAGAAATCTATGTTCTTCTCTTTGGAAGGGTCACTCCCAAAAACTCAAATGCTTCCTTCTAATCTCCCTTTCATAATGTCTAACGTCTTCTCTTCACCTGATGTTCTCTTGGTAGAGCTTCAACACTTAAAATTTTCTTATTATTTCCTTTGAACTCACAAGGCCTATTTATATTAATCTTAAACTGGATTAGTCATCCTTAAACTCATCTTAGCACGTCAGCTCCTAACTTAGTGCCTTACACGTGTAGGTTTAATATTTTCTCTAAACATGCTTGCACATGTTTAGCTAACTAATCATTCAGGTTAACTCTTAATCAACTCCTCTTTGCCAAGCTTGTCACCTGATATTTAGTTAAAGTGTTTGTTGTAACCTTCCTTTCCTAACTTTCTTTTTTTCTTGGTTCTTCCTCACCTAATACAAAACGCTTAGTGTACTTCCCTTCTCACATTATCTTGTCTTAGTGTGTTGCCTAGCTTTATTACATGTAGTACCCTTCTTCACGTCGCCTAGACAAAATACATCCTCCTTCCTCAAAACACGTCATTCTTATAATTATTTATTTTTATAGCTTCCTTATTCTCAACCTTTTTATTTCAGAACACGAGCTTTACAGGTGAAGTCATAACGCAGTTCACACTCCTCGCATTTATTGGACTAAACTTAAAGTTTCCTTCAAGCTACCTATGTACCCTTTAAGAAAGGGATTAAGTCATGACGTAGTTCAAATGAATATTTTTTTTTCTGGATTGAACTTAAAGTTTTTCTTAACTTGGATACATACCCTTGAAGAAAAAGATTAAGTCATAGCATAGTTCAAATGAGTTTTTTTTTTTTTTGCCATTCATCTTTTAAGCTCATGTTAACTAGGAGCATCGTACAGTTTAGGCTCTTGTCATACGCAGCTTTCATATTTAGTAGCTCATATTTTTATTAAGGACTTGTTCACCTCCTTCATTTGTAAGATTGGTGAATATAATAAGTCTTAGCTTTACCATTAGGAATCTTTTGTATTTATGACAATAAACAGCTTCCTCTTCATGCATTGATGTAAGGCCAATGGCCATAGAGTTAGTTTTAACTAACTAACCATCAATTAGTTAGCAATCAGTTAAAATAAAAGCTGTAATAAAACTACCTTCCTCTATAAAAAGCACAGCTACCTTCAATTTGGTAGACAGATAATTAAATAAAAAAGAAGAGTTTAGTTGTTACCAAACTTGGTATCAGAGCATTTTCGGACTTGGTATTGATTATCAATCAACGCGACAGAGCTCCAACGGCTGAAGAACAACAAGAGGCTGGAGAAACCCCCATCCTTTCTCCGAGGACTTCCTCAAGACGCTTGGGGTCAGTGGAAGCTTCCATCGAAGAAATCTGGCAACTATTGAATGGTGTTGTTCAGCGATTAGATGAAGGAAATGTACGGCAAAATGATAGAGATGTAGAACCGCTGACATTACAAAATTGAGGAAGGAGAGGTAGAAGAGGCTCTGAATATTTCAGACCTCAATGAAATATTCAAGAAAGAATAATACCAGAAGATCAATGGCCACTTCCGCAGGGTAGATGCGATCGAAGGATCGAGTGGCGAGCGTGCGAAGAAGAAATTCAAAACTCCTCTTCTTCAGAAGAAAGTGACAACGATGATACTAATGAATTCAGACGACACCAATATGCCCAAAATGAAAGACAGCAACGAGAAAATCCTGAATATAAAATGAAGATTGATCTCCCGAGCTACGACCTCAAACGCAACATTGAAAATTTTTAGATTGGTTAAAGAACACAGAGAATTTTTTTGCTTATATGGGGACACCCAAAAACAAAAAAGTTCACTTAGTAGCGTTGAAGTTAAAAGGTGGTGCTTCAGCGTGGTGGGATCAAATCACAGTGAATTGTCAAAAACAAGGAAAGTACCTCATTCGTTCGTGGGAAAAGATGAAGAAACTGATGAAACAAAGGTTTTTACCTCCTAATTATGAGCAGACACTTTATACATAATACCAGAATTATAGACAAGGAATGCGAAAAACGGCTGAATACATCGAAGAATTTCACCGGTTGGGGGTAGAACAAATTTGATGGAAGGAAAACAACACTTAATCTCACGGTTTGTGGGAGGCCTACGATTTGATTTAAAAGAGAAGGTTAAGCTCCAACCATTTCAACATTTATCAGAAGCCATTGCTTATGCTGAAATTGTAGAAGAGATGATTGAAAACAGAGCAAAATCAACAAGAAAAGGACCCTGGGAACATTCTGCCTTAAAGAAAACTACTGCAGGAAATTCCAAATTAAAGAACTCAACATCTGAAAAACCACTAGAACAAGAAGAGAGCAGTGGAAAGAAAGAAGTTCCAGAAGGAGCAAAGAAAGGCAAACATCCTTATCAACGTCCTTTCTCTGGAAACTGCTATAAATGTGGACAGATAGGACATCCTTCAAACCAATGTCCACAAAGGAAGACTATAGTAGTAGAAAAAGATAATGATGACGAAAGTAATAGAAGCCTGGGAGAATATGATGAAGAGACTGAAGTGATTGAAGCTGATGAAGGGGATAGCCTATCTTGCATCTTACAGAGAGTTCTAATTTCTCCAAAAGAAGAAAATCAATTACAGTGACATAGTTTATTCAAGACAAGATGCACAATTCAAGGCAAAGTCTGCAATGTAATCATCGATAGTGGAAGCAACGAAAACTTTATGTCTAAAAAACTAGTTACAGCCCTCAACCTCAAAACTCAACCGCATGGAAAACCTTACAAAATCAGCTGGATAAAGAAAGGAGGAGAAACGTTGATCTCTGAAATTTGTTCTGTTCCTCTGTATATTGGGAATAGCTACAAGGATCAAATAGTATGTGATGTAATTGAAATGGATGTTTGCCACATCCTATTAGAGAGACCTTGGCAGTTTGATGTCCAAAGTATGCACAGAGGCTGAGAGAATACCTATGAGTTCATGTGGATGAATAAAAAAGTAATTCTCCTTCCTTTACAAAAAAGAAAAAACGATAATATTGAGAAAAATCAGAAGAAAGGCAGCCTATTTGTAACTATCAGTGGAAAGAAATTTTGTAGAGAAAGAGAGAATGAAATCTTGGGCATTGTCATGTCTGGGACTGAAGATAAAACAAGAGATGAACAAATCCCTGAAGCCATTAAAGACTTGTTCAAGAAGTCCCTAAAATCATCAAAGAACCTACAGGCCTTCCTCCTTTACGTGATATACAGCACAATATTGAATTCCAGGTGCCTCTCTTCCTCTCTTACCTCACTATCTCATGAGCCCAAATGAATATAAAATTGTACATGATACCATTGAAGAACTACTAGAAATGGGGCACATTAAGCCAAGCTTCAGCCCATGTGCAGTATCAGCACAACTAACTCCCAAAAAAGATGGAACTTGGAGGATGTGTGTGGACAGTAGAACTATCAATAAAATCACAGTAAAATATAGATTTCCAATCCCGAGGGTCAGTGATTTGTTAGATCAATTGGGAGGTGCTTGTATTTTTCAAAGATTGATCTAAGGAGTGGTTATCATCAAATACGTATCAAACATGGAGATGAATGGAAAACAACCTTCAAGACCAATGAAGGACTTTTTGAGTGGCTTGTAATGCCATTTAGCCTTTCTAATGCTCCTAGCACTTTAATGAGGTTGATGAACAAGGTACTGCACCCTTTCTTAAACAAGTTCATTATAGTCTACTTTGATGACATTCTTGTCTTTAGCAAAACCTATGATCAACACCTCCAACACATTGACCAGTTGTTCCAAGTACTTGACCACAATGAACTTTATGTAAATCTGAAGAAGTGTATTTTCTGCTCCAATGAAATGGCCTTCTTGGGGTTCATAATCAGAAAATACCATGTTTTAATGAATGAGAAGAAGGTAGAGACAATTAAAAACTGGTAAACTCCAACTAGTGTCAAACAAGTACAAGCATTCTTGGGATTGACTTCATTCTATAGGAAGTTTATTCAAAACTTTAGTTCCATTGCTGCATCTATAACAGATTGTTTAAAGAAAGGAACATTCCAATGGAGCCCTAAACAGCAAGACAGTTTCAACCTATTAAAAGAAATTCTAAGCAACAGCCTAGTTCTTAAACTACAAGATTTTTCCCAAGCTTTTGAAGTAGCAGTGGACGCCTATGGCACTGGTATTAGAGTTGTCCTTTCTCAACAAGGACACCCAATCGAATATTTCAGTGAGAAACTAAGCAAGTCTAGACAGTCATGGAGTACTTATGAACAAGAATTGTACGCATTGGTGAGGGCTCTAAAACAATGGGAGAACTATCTTCTCTCTAGAGAATTTATACTCTTAAAAGATCATTTCTCATTGAAATACCTACACTCTCAAAAATCAATCAGCAGGATGCATGCTAGATGGATTTCCTATATCTAAAGATTCGACTTTGTCATTAAACACCAAGTTGGAAAGGAGAATAAAGTGGCTGATGCACTGAGTAGAAAAAGCAACTTATTATCTATTCTATCCTCAGAAATCACTGCCTTTAATCACTTAACCGAACTATATAAGAAAGACCATGATTTTGAAAGTATATGGGAGAAGTGCTCTAACCATACATATGTCGAAGATTTCCACATATTTGATGGTTTCCTATTCAAAAATAATCTCATTTGCATACCACACACATCATTGAGAGAAGAATTGATAAAAGGAGCATACTCAGGAGGTTTGACTGGACACTTTGCTCAACAGAAAACCTATGAAATCCTTGCCAAACGATTCTATTGGCCCAAATCAGAAAGGACACCTTTAACTATGTTAAAAGATGTAGCATTTGCGAAACAACAAAGGGAGCATCAACCAATGCTGGCCTCTATACACCACTACCTATCCCAACGACCATTTGGGAAGACCTATCGACAGATTTTGTACTTGGATTACCAAAGACACAATGGGAGTATGATTCGGTCATGGTTGTAGTAAAGTGCTACAGCAAAATGGCACACTTCCTAGCTTGTAAGAAAACCAATGATGTTTTTCACATAGCTAATCTATTCTTTAGGGAGATTGTGAGACTACATGGTGTGCCAAAATCAATAGTATCCGACAGAGATGTGAAATTTCTCAGTCACCTTTGGCGGACTCTATGGAAAAAACTAGACACAACCTTGAAATACAGTACAACAGCTCACCCCCAAACCAACGGGCAGATCGAAGTGACAAACAGAACATTAGGCAATCTAATCAGATGCCTAAGCAGTTCCAAACCAAAACAATGGGATATCAACCTAGCCCAGGCAGAATTTGTATTCAACAATATTCAAAATAGAGCTACAGAAAGATGTCCGTTCGAAATTGTGTATACAAAAACCCCCAGACTAATTTTTGATCTAACTAAACTACCTTCACCAATCGACATTAGCAATGAAGCTGAAGAAATGATAGAAAGAGTTCAAAAGCTACACAAAGAAGTACAGAACCACCTCTAAAAAAACAACAAATTCTTACAAGCTAAGTAAAGACAAGAAAAGAAGAGAAGTAAGATTTCAAGAAGGAGATCTTATGATGATACACCTGAAGAAAAACAGGTTCCCAACAGGAACCTACAACAAATTGAAAAATAGACAGATTGGACCCTGCAGAGTTCTAGAAAATACGGAAATAATGCCTATAAGATTGAACTTCCAGATGATCTTCACATCAATCCCGTCTTCAATATCGCTGATCTAAAACCATACCACGCACCAGATGACTTCTCCTTACAGTAACTACATGAACTCGGGATGAGCTGATTTTGGGAGGGAGGAATTTGATTTAAGGCCAATGGCCATAGAGTTAGTTTTAACTAACTAACCATCAATTAGTTAGCAATCAATTAAATCACAGCTGTAATAAAACTACCTTCCTCTATAAAAAGCACAGCTACCTTCAATTTGGTAGACAGAGAATTAAATAAAAAAGAAGAGTTTAGTTGTTACCATGCGTGATGGCACACAACTATGGATTTTATTGTCATTTTTTCTTCATTAAATGGTTTTACCTTCAATTTTGTTTATCTTTCATTCATTTTTATTGCTTGTAATCTTTAGACGATCAAAATCAGATGTTGAAGATCGATCTTTCTTTCATGTGGATATACTTGGCCTTTTAAAAGTTAAAGTTCGAGTGAAAGTACAAGTTGAACATTGGTTTTATTCTTCCATCATGGTCATACTCAATCTCTGAAAGACTGGAGATCGAGTAGTTGAAGGTTTGATATGGTCAAAGATAAAAAGATCTTTGCTTGACTTCTTTTGAATTGTTGACTTCTTTGGAAGTTATATGATTGTTGTCAAATTCTTTTATGTTGATAGTATGACATGCAAAGACTTTTAATACTTTATTTGGACGATCATCAAGAAAGTTTCTTGAGAGGGATTCTGCTAAAGTAACTGATTGTTGAGGTTGGGAAAAGTTCTCATCTTCTTTCTGCACAGACTTAGGTTTTTGTGTCTTTTTGTTTCTTTTTCCTTTCCTTTTATAAGTGTTGCTTTCTTTCTTATAATTTTGATAGAAGTGTGACTCCTTTTGAATGGAATTGTTTGTCTTCTTTTTCGATAAGTCACGACTATCCATTCTTCGTTATCCTCTTCAACAAGTTCTTCTTTCTAGTCTACCATCACGATCTTTTGTTGGAATTGAACAACTATAGCTTTGAACATCCCAAACTGGATCAATTTTTTCCTTTGATCATAAAACACCTAATGTACTCCATTTTGCAAATTCACTTCTTTTCGTTAAAAACGTGAGTTAGGACAATAAAAACCATGAAAACAGACGTTTTATCTTTTACAACTTGCATAACACCTTTGTTGTATTTTAACGTAATTAATCACAAGTTATCTTCCTTTATATCGCCTAAATGCCTCATTATTCTACATAAAAGTTTGTGTACAAGTTATCACAACACCTTGTTTTTGTTCTTGCATGATCCTCTTTGAGTGACTATAGGTGACATGTCCAATGTAAGTGTCGCTTGCAATGGTGGCTTTAGATGTAGCTTCCTTTGTTGTCATTTGTTGATTTATTTATTTAGATGATGAGAGAGAAATGAGTGGTAGAGAGATTTCATTTGGACGTGTCAATTTGTTTGCACGAGATTTTTGAAGAAACGTGTTTCGTAGAGTTGAACATGTGTTTATGTGATTTGATGTGATGTGGTCCAATCTTTAATACTTAATCCTTTGATTCTCTCTCGATTGAATGTGAATGTTTGACTTGAGAAGGTGAAGCTAGCGCTTGATGTTCTTCAAATTGGAGTCTTGATTATATCTCCAAAAAAAACTTGAGCTTCAAGGAGTGGTTCAGTCTTTACGACCTACAGATTTTTCTTTCTATTGGGAGAATTCTCTTGATGCTTTGAAATTTAAAATTTCTGAACCCTATAAATGAAGAGAACTCCTCTATTTAGCACATGGACTTGAGCCTTATTTAGCATTTAGGCTAAACTAGACCTATTTTTGGATTCAATAGAATTTTATCCCAAACAAACAATAATTAACTAGACCAAATTAAGAAACTCGATTCAACAATCATGATGAAAACATGTGACACCAACAAAATTTGTTAAATTTATGTCTTCAATTATAAATTAGGACACATATCAACTTTTAATTAGTCTCAAATTTAATTATTTACGACTTCGTTGTTAATTTAGTAAATGATATGACAATTTGTCATTGGTCTAAGATTTCTCATTCAACAAATGGTCCTACTGAATGAGCATTTGTTGACATGTCATTGATTGATTACAAATAATTGAATTTGGAAATAATTAATAGAAAATTGAAATTAAAGAGATAAATTGAAAATTTTTTATGATGCCATATGTACCGTTGAATTAGATTAATTATTTTAGTCCAATTAAATATTAAGAAAAATAAGATATGTTAAGTTATTATTAATTATTGGAGAATTTAAAAAATAACAAATTTTATAAAATATTTACAACCTATAACAAATTTACACTAATAGTCATTAATATGCTATAATGATAAAAGACTATCGACAATAGAATCTAAAATTTTGCAATAGTTTGTAAATATTTTAATTTATTTTGCTATTTTTAAAAATGTTCATTAATTATATTTATTTATATGATAAAAATAGGACAAATATTATGTAATATCACAACAAGAAACAAATATTATTGTCTTTTAAATTCTGGAAATTCTCTACTAATAATAGTATTTCAGCAAAAGAAGAAAATTTCCAAAAACTAAAAGCCCATTTGTATTGAATTTCATGTGTATATGTTTATAAACACTTTGTTTTTTCACTTCGAACAGTTATTTAAACAATAAGAAAATCAATCTAAACACTTATACTCCTAAGATGTATATTACAAAACATTAAAGAAATAGAGTAAGAACATACTACAATAACAAATAAGGAAATAATTCGAACCTACAACTTTAATACAATAAATAAGGAAATAATTCGAACCTACAACTTTATAAGATAAACAACCCAATTGGATGGATGCAAAAAAGAAACATTTCCAATTGCAAGTAAGAGTGTTTTTTAGCTTAAAAAACTTTGGTTTAGCTCAAAAAGGAGCTAAATTTACAACAAAGAAGAATTGG
>JBBPDI010000005.1:11967987-11989880 GCA_037974545.1 Cucumis variabilis
CAAAAAGCTACTAATCCTAACCATTCGTTTATCTTTCTCTTTTATTTTTCACTTTATATTCTTCAAGTTTTTTTTTTTCTTCTTCTTAAAAGAACTATAGTGGAAAAGGAAAATGTATGTATGTATCTATCTATCATGTTGTTCTGTTTTACTTTTTCTTCAAGTTGACTCCTTGATGCAACTGGTGACTGGTCCTTGGGGTAAAAAAGATCAAAAACTGAACAAGAGGGTCAAGGGTTTGGTGAAAATGGAAATTTTGACCTCAAAATAAGTTTTTGGTTTCTTTTTTATATACTTTTAATTAACTAATTATTGAGTTTTTTTTCTTTTTTTTATTATTATTAAATGCAATGGTTTATAGATAATTGAAGAGGTAGATGATCAAGGGGTTTTACCATCACATGCAATAATAATTAATTTAGGAAAGAAAACCAGAAATTCTTTTGTTTCTTCTTTTTAAATTAAATGACAACAAAAATTCGAGGTTGTGGAATTGATGTATGTTTTTTTGGGTTAATTTATATTTTTTAAAATAATATTAACTTTTAGCATTAATTAATCTTGTTAATTGGCTAAATATATTCGTTTAAGTTTCCTAGCTTATTGTTTGAGAGTTGTTTTTGTGGTTGTCCTAAATATATTTCCATGTGATCTTGTCTTCGTTGTTGTCATGAATGTTGTGGATTCTATTTACATTATTTTACAGATTTGATTCGTTGAGATGCTTTCATTTTTTAAAACCTTGTGAATTTATTTTGTGGATATTTTCCTTGTTTTGTTGTGCTATTTAAGATCAGGAAAGCATTTGTTACTAGGATTACCACACACATTCTATTGATTGTTTTTCATTGAAAATTCATTATAACATGATTGTTCTTCATGGTGAGTTCATTAGAACATTGCGTTTGAAACAAACAACTCCCTGTTGATGTAGCAATAAATCTTGTGAGTAGTTTGCTAAAGACTGCATTGATTCTGATTGTACTACAATGCTTTAGGAAAGCCTAAAGTCAAGTTCATTAAGAAGGATTTCTCATCCTTAGGAGAAGGGAGCTCTCATACACTTAGGAGAGCTTAAGTTGATCAAGTAAAAGAAGTTCATGAAGAGAAGAAGGAAAGATTCAATCTAGTGAGAGGGAGTCTAACAAGCTTAAAGGAGCCTAAGTCCTAAAAAAAAGCCTCTTTTTATACCATGAAATTAATGATGTTAAAGAATCTTAAAATAACTCAAATCGCCGAACAAGAAACATTTATAAACTCAAACATTTTACAAACAACTAAAAATACGTAGTAAAGAGTAAATTCAAGATCGAAATCAAAGGAAATTTGTTAAGAAAAATGTTTTTCACTAAGTAGGGGGGATTTTGTTGTAACTTTTCAAGAAATTTAAAGAACAATAAAGTAAATATTTTTTTTCGATATTTATATCTTGAAGCAATTAACATTAACCCACAACTAATTAGTTAATTCAAAAAACTAATTATCCTAATTCAATGAACAAGATTTACAATCAAATTCATATTAAACTTATCAAATGCATTTTTTAGCTTAGTGGCATCCATACATTCTTTAAGTTTGTTTGAAGGTTTCAGACATTCAAAAGCAAAAAAAGCCTTTATGTAATCGAGAATTATTTATTTAATTGAATTTAAATCAAACCATACAAGAAAAGATTAAAAGAAAAAGATGCTTAAAATCAATTGGAGAATCACCACTTTACAATATTGATTCAAAGATTATGCTTAATGAAGAAAATTATACAAAATCAAGATTGGGATTCAATTAAAGATTAAACTTAATCAACAATCAAGACATGGATTCTCAAGAAAGATTAAACTAATAACTCATTCCCAAGAAGTACCTTTTAGTTCTTTGTAATCCTTGTAGTAGCATCAACAAGAATGATGGACATCAAGGACATCTTCAAATAACGGTTGAGAGAAATTGTAATGATGATTTTGGGAGAGAAATTTACACATTGAATTTGCCCTAACTATTGGGAAATGAAAATTATTGAATGTTATGGAAAATTACAAAGAAAATAGAGATTTATAATCAATTGCTGTTGAAAATGCACACAAGCATGTAGGTGTGCACTTCAAAGTTCCAAGCACAACGGGAGTTGGCATATCCATTGTGCGCTCTCAATGGGTTCTATGATGGTGAAGGATTTTTGTTGCAATTTGTCTAGGAGTGATGCGTTGAGAAGCCTTAACGCCTAGACTGGATGCCTAGACAGAACATGTAGTGTATTATATCTCGCCTTGTATCCCGAGTAGTGTATTTGTATCTCACCTAAACAGAACACCTTCTTTGATCAGCTTGTGTACTTGTTTAAATTGCCTATTGGTCAGAACACCTAACAATCAACTCACCAAATGATCAATCTCGCGTTCTGGTCAAAACCCCTAGTAATCACCTCACCTGTCGCCTGGTTAGAACGCCGCCTAATGATGAAAACTTTATATCAAATCATCTAGTCAAAACACATACTGCAAAATAGAAACAAGTTAAAAAATTGCTGAGTCGCAAATCTCGCTCTCTTTAAGATGTTTCACAACTCTGCTCTTTTGTGCAAACAAATTTGATCGCCCTGCCCTTCCCAAGATAAAATAGCCTCATTCTTCGATTAGTTTTGCACTGGAACTAATCGGAATTCGCAATACTCAAATAGACACTCTAATGCTCGATATATTGAAAGAGAATTTTGAAAAAGAATGAAATTGTTGTGTTATTGTTCTGTGTTTATTTGGAAGAGAAGAATGATACCCATTACCATGAGTGGGGAGACAGGCTTCAATGATCAAATGATTAATGACAAAAGAAAAATCGTTGATTGAAAATTTTAATTTGAAACAATTTTGGTTTTGAAAAGCTTAATTTACAAAAACATTTACAATATAAGAAACGGTTTGAAAATAAAAGATAGTTTTAGAAAACATATATTATATTATTATTCCTCTCCTCGTCACGTTCGATCGACGCCAGCGGCGCACGCATTTTTGGAGATATCGACAAACCTACTTTTGTCTATCTTTCATCGCTTCCAAAACTTGGGTGCCCTTAAAACCCAAACCCATAAATGTATATATGACTTATAAAAGAAGCAACATGGGAATGCATGATTAGAATAAAATAATAATAAATATTTGCTTACTCAAAATTTTCATTCAACAATTCCCCACTTGAAAATTTTTAAAAACATTTTAATCGAGTAGTGTTTATCTTTATAATACTGTGCTTAAGTAAAGGTATCTAATGACTTGAACTTATACGTAGTGACAATAGTTTAGAGTATTGTAAATGTAACGACCCAACTTTTCAAATTAAGTCGAAGTTATTACTTTAAAACAATGACCTTAGTTCACACGAAAACTCCAATTTAAACAATTGGAATTTTCGTGTGAACTAAGGGTGTTTTGTATGACGTCACTAGATTCAACAGAAGAAGAATCTTAGACAATTTCAAAGAAATTGAGGCGTAGGAGAAAAAAGAACATACAGAGATATAGAAAAAAGAAAAAGAGAAACAAATGGAAACAAACCTAGGAATAATACAAACAAACAAAATCTTGAATGAAATAAGTGAAATTAGAAAACAAATCAAGAAAAGTGGATGCAAAACAAATTCTATTCCAACAAGGCCTAAAAGAAATAAAAACAATATTAAAAGGTCAAGAAGAAATAAAAAAAATGTTGACATTGGTTACGAGAAGCTTAAATGTTAGGCTACCACTAGAAAATCTTTCATAACAACAAAAAGAGAGAAAAAAGAGTATCAACGAGTTGTGAAAAAAAATAAATCACCTACTTGTAGCCTTAGTCATCTCGAATAAGACGAAGAAGTTAATACAATGATCGACTATGCAACAACATATTTCTCTATGGTTAGTGTTTAATTCATTATCTTCTACTTTATTTTGTTTAAAATTGCTCAACTTCTAAATAAAGAACAATTGTGTTTTCTTCTTCTTTTTTGTTTTTCTTTTCTTTTCGTAAAGGAATGTGGTTCTTAAAACACAAAGTGATTTGTAAACAAGAGGAGAGCTACAAATTTAGAAACACCAAACACACAATTGTTGCAGAGATTTAATTCTTTTACAAATAATAAATCTATCACATCCTAGGTGGAATAGACAGAGATAATGCTCTATCTCTATCTAACTGTGATAGTCAGAGATAGTCCTCTATATCGGTATATGTAAAATGCACAATCCTAAACATCTATATGATGTTTTTTGCAATTTGTACTTTATATTTTTACAGATAGATAAAGAAGAACAAGATACCGAAATTACAGATTTAGAGACACCAAAAACACAAGTGTTGACACAGCTTTCATTCTTTTGTACAAAATTGGTTGCACGATCATTTAGATGTTGTTGCATGACATTTACATTTTTTTGCATGGTCATTTATACAACATTTTTTTAATTCCTACTTTTAGATAGATGAAGATTAAACTGATAAAGAAGATGAAGATGAAGATGAAGTTGAAGTACAAAGCAAAGAAGACAATGAAACATTAGATGAAAGTGACGAAGAAGAAAATATGAGAAGAGAAAACAAAACAAAATAAAGCCACGAGCAAAACGTAAATATTAATAGTCCTCTATCTTTGTTTATCTAAGAAAAATAAATAACTACCATAGTCTACTCTTCATTGTTCTTCTTATAAGCTCCAATATTTTCTTACAGCAAATCATTAAAGAAAATAAAATAGAAAAAGAGGATGAGGAAGTGAAAGAAGAGAAAAATGAAGATATAGATAGTGAGAGTTAAGAAATTTTGTTTACAATAAAAAGAAGACAAAAGGGAAACTAGTTGTTGATGATAACGATGAATCAGATGAAGAGATTGACAATGATAATGAAGAAGATGCAAAGGACACACTAAGGAGGCAACACGAAAGCAAAAGGAAGGAGGGGGGGAGAACACACTAAGGAGACAACAGAACCCAAAACAAGAAGAAATCAACGAGAAGGAACAAAAAAAAAATTCAACTCAAGAATACTTTGATTCTGCTCTATCCTTAGACCTACACATTTATGAATAGTTGTAGAATTAATGTAACACCCCAAAAATTTAGGTTTTTATCTTGGTTCTATTTAATTACGATGGATTTTTATTGGATGTTACTAAGGTTTTGATTTAAGATTTAGTAAATTGTGGATTTGTATGGGTTAGGAATAATTTTATTTGTGTTTAATTAAATAGATTTTGGAATGAAGATAATTATGTTGAGATAATATATTTATTTAAGGGTTTTGGTCAAACTTCTATATTTAAAGTTATAGAATGTTGAGAAAATTATATTATTGGAAATAATATAATTAGTAAGGAAAATATTTTTAGGAAGATACAAAGAGAGTTGATGAGATGGGTTACTTAACGAGGAGAGAGAATAAAGTTATTTTTTGTTTTATTTTTTGAAGTGAAAAGAAATAGGAAAAGGAAAGGAAGAAGGATGTATTAAGTAAAAAGGAAATATTGATAATAATAATAATTAATAATATTATTATAATGTATTAAACAGAGGATCTTTGTGACACGTGCCAAGAACTATTCATTTCCTTCCTCTTCAAGAAAACCCTAAGGAATCCTAGTCACTGCCTCATCTCCACTGATCGTCGATGACCGTCGATCTCTTCTTCGTCATCTTTGCTTCAGGCCATCGTTCACCATCATGCAACCATCGTCAGAGAACCAAACTACAATTGGTCTTCACGTGTTCGACCTTTACTTCACAAGTCGTTCATTCCGATAAGCCACGTTTTGTCTTCGCAACCTTCTTCTCCTCCACGCCCTTTGTCTTTCGTTTCCACCCGCCTTTAGTTGCACGTTCAATTGAAGACAATTCCAACGTCCATCGTTGAAAGCCAAGTTGGGTCCAATCTTCCATTTCGCATGCCCTGTTCCCTTTCAGTCTGCATCAAGCCACCCTTTAGTCTGAGTTGTAGCCTCCTTTTAGCTGAGTCGTGAGTCTTTTCCTCTCTTCCATAAGTCATTTAAGTCTTTTGGTCGGTTTTGGTGAGTGTTTGATTGGGTTTTGGTCTACCCATCAAATACCAATTCCTCTAGTTTTAAAATAATTTAATTTTGGTTAAAATTGAATTATTTTTCTAAAAGTTGGATTGTTTCTTGAAGGGTTGGTTGGTTAAAATTTCTAAAGTAGTGATATGTGCAAACATCTTCAAAGGTAGAATTGGTTTCAACCTCTTTTATTGGTAAGTCAAATTGGAAAGTTGTAGATGTAGCCATTTAAAATTTTTTATTAGGTTATTAAGTTGTTTTCCCTGACAATTTAGGATTTGTTCATTGGAAACGTTGACTGTCAGCTAGAGACTGTTTGTTAACTAATCTCTTAGGTAACAAATTCTACTATTAGACCTTCGGCATTAGATTAAACAGCTTACATGTAAGTTTTTTCTTATTATGCATTAACGTAGCTATGGTACATGATGTGACTGTTAGGGATGATTGATATTGATGGCTACATAGACAAACGTTATGTATGACTGAGATACATATGAATGAGATATGTGATGACCATGATATGTTATGAATGAGATATACTATGATTGAGATACATTATGATTGAGATATGATATGCTATATGTATAGGTTGTGGTGTTTTGTTAGCTTTGTCTGTTGGAGTTTTACCATATAGGTATCCTTCAGAATCAACACATATTTAAGCCTGTGTGGCTAGCTTTTATGAGTGATTCGATGGAGTTACAATCAACCTGACCCTCTTTAGGGTGTTACCTTCGGGTTCACCGAGAGTTCAGATGTGTTCCTATGGAATCTTTGGATAGCGTGCGTTCGAGATCATGATAGTTATGCAGTACTTTCTTACAGAATTCTATTGGGAAGTTAAAAGACACGCGAGACTAGTAGTGGGTCTTTTACTGAGTATATGTTTATACTCACTCTTTCTATGTTTAAAATTTTTCAAGCAGGGACAGAGGTAGAGGAAAGTTGGCAAATGACAAGAAGTGATTGTGGTTCACCATAGGAAAAAGTTTATGATTTCTTCCGCATTTATGTTTATACTCACTCTTTCTATGTTTAAAAATTTTCAAGTAGGGGCAAAGGTAGAGGAAAGCTGGCAAATGACAAGAAGTGAATGTGGTTCGCCATAGGGGAAAGTTTATGATTTCTTCCGCATTTATGTTTCAATATTTTATTTCAGAACTCATGAGTACTCTTATGATATTTTATTTTTATTTTAAATAGCCCCCGAATTAGTATTTTATTTATTACTTTTTTTCTTTACATACTTTATTTATAATTTATAAATGAATATTTGAAACTTTTCCTTTAAAATTTTTAAATAAAAAAGTCTTTATTGGTTTTAGTGGTAATGACCTCAGCTTAGAATAAAAACTTGGGTCATTTCAATTAATTTATACAGCTTCAAGTTTTTAAATTTTTACTTTTTAACATTTCTTTTTATATATATATAATTTAGTAATTTGTAAGTTTCTTTCTACTCTAGTTTGTAAGTAATTTCTTATTAAATCTGATCTTTATGCTTACAAACTATTTCCTATTTCAATTTTAGGGTCTCAAATAGACAGAGATAGAATACTACCTCTATCTATCTCAGATAGATAATGATAGTGCACTAGTAGTGCCTATCTGAAATAGACAATGATATATCATACTAGTTTTCAATTTTAAGGTCTTAGATATAGTAGGTTATCTAAAGAGTTTGAGTTGAAAGTGTAGAAAACTTCATCAGATTTAGATTTTTCAATACAAATAATACTTTTATATGTTGTCCTTCTTTGAAGTGTGAAACTTATCAAAGACATAATACCAACGATATTAAACATTGTTTATATTCTAATGGCATTGATGAAAAGTTGTAAGATTTAGTTTTGGCATGGTAAAGAACTTCCTAGTTCATTCTTCCATAGAGAATCCTCAAGTGTAAGTATGAAGAGAATGATCTTGGAAATATAAAGGAAATGGTTGAAATTGCTTATGAGCAATAGTCAAAGGATCCAAGTGGTTTCGAGAAATTGCTTAATGATGCTGAGAAGTCATCATACAAAGGATTCAAAAAATTCACCAAGTTGTCTACATTAGTTAAGTTGTATAATTTAAAAGTTAGACATGAAGAACTACTAAAGCGTTAAAGGACATCTTACCTTCTACTGATGACCTCCCTACCTCAGTATATGAAGCAAAGAAAACATTAGGTACACTAGGAATGGAATTTGAAAAGATCCATGCATGTCCTAATGATTGTTGCTTGTATCAAAAGGAATATGCCAATGCAATTGTGTGCCATGATTATGATGAGTCTAGATATCCTTTAAAGAAACAATAAAGATATAAATAAGAAAAAGAAAATCCCTACTAAAATAATGTGGTATTTTCCACCAATTCCACTATTTCACGAATGTTTAAAAGTGTTGAATGTCCTAAAAACTTAACTTAGCATGCTGATGAAAAAGAAATTGATAATAAATTATAGCACCCTCCTGACTCCCAAGCTTCGAAGTTAGTCGACACTATATGACCACATTGTAGGTATAAATCTAGGAATCTTTGTATAGCATTGTGAGCAGATGGGACAAATCCGCACAGTGATATGAGTTCCAAATACAGTCGTTGGCCAGTGATCATATGAGCTCCAAATCAATTTTTACAACATGCAAAAAGTGAAGATTTTATCAATGGTAGCTTATATGATGTATGTAAACATTACTTCTTTATGATATATTAACATTTTTTTTAATTAATAATAAGTTGATGTGCACAATTGATTTATTATAGGTACTTGCACTCGCTCATTATTGATTTGAAGAAGGTTCTGAAGTGCGTTTTTGCAAAACCATCTCTTATATTTGCGAGCTATGGTACTAGAGAGATTAGAGCTCAAAAATTTTGTACTAGATTAATGGCTTCCAAACACGATAAATTAGTTATTGCTCTTTACAATCCAAGGTACGTACAATTTTACTCAATTCAAACTTGCATTACTAGCAAAATACTAATTAGTTTCATATTTTATTTAGTGACCATTGATCATTAGTTGTGATTAATGCATATGAAGATGCGATGTACCATCTTGACTCACTGAGAACAAGTTCACAAGAAGATATCAAATATATAACGAATATATAAGCTAACTTTATTTGTGTTTTTTTCACCACTAAAAAGTTTTGTAACACCCCAAAACTATTAAGATAATTTTAATTTTTATTATATTGAATTTTGGGTGTTAATTGTGAAATTGTTTTAAATTGTGGAAATTAAGTGTTTTGGAAGGATATGCGATTAATTTTTGAAATTGGAATTCTATTGTTAAAGTTATAATTTTTGGATTGATTAGTTGGTGAATTAAATTTGTAAGTTGGAAGTATTATGGGTAATTGTTTGTATATATATAAATAAAGTTATGGAGGAATAAGAATAATTATATTATGGGATAATATAATATATTTTATATAATTATTAAGGAAAATATATTATATTTTTGGAAAAGAGAAAGTTTAAAGGTGATGGAATGGGTTAGTAATGAAGAGAGAGTGAAAATTAATTGGAATATGAGGAGAAAAACGAAAAGATGAGTTATTTGGGGGAAATTAAATAATAATAATAATAATAATAATAATATTTAATATATTTAATACCCACTCGTGATGCGTGCCATAGCTACTGTTCACCTTCTCCTTCACCATTCAACCCTAGAGCAGTCGCCGTCCCACTCCACCAGTCGTCGTTGCGTGCAACACTCCAATGAGAGCGTCTCCATTCGTCTCAAAGTTAAAGCGTCACGGTCGCGTAGCTAGTCGTTTGATTCCCTCCAGTCGCATCGACTTATTGTTGCATTTAGACCGACGAACGACCCTTGTCTTCCTCCGTGTGCTTCTCCTCTGTCGTTAGCCCTCTCTCTTTGTATGGAAGTCCACGACGTCGATCATTCCCCACGTAGCCGAGGCGCTCCCTTTGTTGGTGTGTCACACATCCCAATAGTAGCCACCCCATCCGAGCCATCCCTTATCCAAGTCGCACGCGTGACTCCCCCTCCACAAGTTGCACACTCGAGTCGACTACCCCTGCCGAGCCGTTCCCTGTTTTGAGCCACTTTTGGTGATTTTTTTGCTTAGTATTGTTTGGGTTTGGTACCCCAATTAATTACCTATTTTGTCCCAAATAAGTTAAGTTATCAATTTAAGTTCATTTGTGTTTACTTGAAGGTTCAAGCATAATTTGAGGAATTGAGACTGTGAATTTTTCCAATTAAGGTTGTGTTAGATTCAACCTTAATCTTGGGGTAAGTTTGGATAAGCTTGGTTGACTAGTTAAACAGTAGGGTGATAATGACAAAATTATTAATTTTAATTTTGTTCATGTTTAGGACTGAGTCTTAGGAGGAGTTGACTGACAACCAGTGAATTATTATTTTTAGCAAATCTCCAAGTAAGAGATTTTCCTATTAGACCTCATTTTGAAGCTACATGTATCTTCTGTATTAATCAGTATTGTAGCTAAGGGATATAATATGACTATTTGAGATGACCTTTTAAATGGTTACTCCGGTAACCATATTATGATTGAGATTCAGTATGACTGAGGTATGCTATGATTAAATATGCTATGTTTGAGGCATGTTGGACTGAGTTATGATATATATGTATAAGCTATAGTGTTCTGTTAAATTTACCTGTTAGAGTTGTACCATATGGGTGTCCTTTAGGATCACCACCTATGAATGTGTGTGTGGCTAGTTCTGATATGTGATTCAACAGGATCACTTACAGCCCAACTCTCCTTTAGGGTGATTCCTTCGGGTTCATCGAGAGCCCAGATGTGTCCCTACAGGACCACTAGATAACGTGCATTCAGGAGCACAATAGTATGAGGTACTTTATTATAGGACTCTAAGGGGATGTTAACAGACACATAGCGGGACTAATAGTGGGTCCCTTACTAAGTATAAAATTATACTCATTCTTTTACATGTTTATTCTCACAGGTAAAGGTAGAGGTAAAGGCAAGCTGGCGAATGACAAGAAGTGACCGTGGTTTGCCATAGGGGATAGTTTTAGTTTACTTTCACATTTAGATTCTAGTAATTTATATTCATAAACTTATTTTGAACTCATGTTAAATTTCAAGTATTCCTTTTCATATTTGTGGGCCCTCAACTAGTGTTTTAATTAGTTATTTTAAGTATTTATTTAGTTATTTTATCCCATCTTTACATATATTTTATTATTTATTTTAACTAAATATTTAAAATATTTCCTTAAATTTTAGTATTTTCTTGTATTTATAAATGAAAAGTCTATATTTACATAAATAGTAATGACTTCAACTTAGTAGGAGAGTTGGATCGTCACAAGTTTATTTTATTTTGAATTATACTATATTTTGGGAAATATAAGGGCTTGATGATTTTTCAATCTTAGAAAATTTTGAAAAACACTAAAATAACCACATTCTAGAAAGCGGTAAAGGTAAGTATTTATAAGATAATTTAAAATTTAATACCATGATGTATAATTTAGTGCATAATAGAATATGCATTGCTAGTTTTGTATTATAGTGGCATTTACAAATGGATACTATCAAATAGGAGTATTATATTCAAGGTACATGTGGAAAATTGTGACAAGGACAAGTGCCATTATTGATATGGTATGTTTTTAAACTACTTACATTGTAACATTATAAATAGTGTAATATGACCGATTTTTATTTTCAACAAAGGGTCTTCAACATTTTATGTTTTATATATTGATGCAAGAAGCTCGTACATGCAACTTGAATTGGATGAAGTACGAGTGGAGTAGGTTGAATTTTTAAGTCAGTATATCTAATAGGCATTTAGAATGTTGTTCTTGTTAATTTTGTAAATGGCTAACATGAGAATGGCCATAATCTTTTTTGTGTAAATGTTTTATTGATAACCATTATATGCTTATATACTTGAGACAAAAGACGTAGGATATAGACTTTAGTCTTGTGTCAATGTTTTGTTCATGGCCATTATTATATGGTTTTGGTATGCCACACAAGTGAATTGGTCTAGCAACACATAACAAAGAAAGTGGATTGGGTAGGGATTCATGGAAAATAGATTATTGTAAATTTTGGAATAGGCCACATATATGAAAGCTTAGTTAAATTTATTATGTTAGAATTGTGTCTCTCTTTTTGGCATATTACATTGTTAAAGAACAAAAATATTGCTGGTTACTTATTGTATGAAATTATTTGTCACTTTTTTTTGTGTTGTTAGATTAGATTAGTTAATATGTGTTTCTTGAACACTAAATTATGTACATAGATACTTATTGTTGAAAAAGAAAATACTACTGGTTTGAGAGTTTATTTTGTTGATGAATCTGTCTTATGTCAAAATTTATGTCCTAAAACTCGTAGTTTGTAATCATATTCTATACAATCAAGTCGTTATTGAGAAATTATTATTGAAATTGAATACTATAATCTTAAATCCAATAAACTAAGGTCCTGAGGTTATTTTGAGTAAACTTGAACTTTATGTAGAGATATAAGCGTAGATCAAGTTCGAGTATATGACCTAAATTGCTATAGTATACGAATAAGGTTGGACACATAAAACTGGAACCATAAAATAGTCACTTTTAAGCTATAACACTGTTGACTGTATAAAACTTACTATTTTGATTATTGATGACCTAAATAACTTAATCTTAATTCTGAGCTAACTATGAACTTCTGTTCAAATGGAATTATCTTTAGATCTACATAGTTGAAGGCAACTCAATAGCTATGGTCCAATAATCCTCTCATTTTAAGGGTAAGACCAGATGGATAGCTAGGGACATAGAGTGCAAGACGAAATTCACTTCTACCCGCTTTAGGTTTAGTGGATATCTTGTTCCTTTAAAGACTAAATTCAAGTCTTGAACAAGAGGCCCCACCCTTTTATTGGACCGAATATATTTGGTTTATAGGTTAGACCTCAAACCAATGGTTCAATAGTAGATCGACGAGATTTAAGGAGCAAGATGTAGTCTCAGGGATAAAATGGTATTTTGACCTAGCCAAGGTTACGAACAACCTGTGAAGGATTAACTTACTGATCATAGTTATATCAAATGAGCACAATTATATCTATAGTGAGGAGAGTGAAAATACGAGACTTTAGTGGAATGACTCGTAAGTTAACTAATATTGATTAGCTCGGTCTTAAAAAAGTTTAGCCAGTTGGTTTTTGCAGTGGAACTGCAGAGTGGGATTTTCCTTTCTTCGTAGTTCCATTTGGGCTCAATACTACCAAAGTACACAATTAATTCTATATGATAAGTCATTGGTCATGATCACTACATACGAAGTACTCACTATGTACCTCTTCATTACATAACTATTGAGTCCTTGTTGAGCATAAGTTTTTCTACTGTTTTCTCAAGTATAAACGAAGGCAATAGGTCTATCTAGGTGATCCAGAGTCAAACACGGAGAATTGATACCAAATCTTAGTTTTAAAGTCTACCTATCAATTAGGCAATATAAAAGAATCAGAATTAGTACTAAAACTACTTATATACGCCTAGAAACTCCATAAAAGAATGGAGATGGATGCAAAATGAAAATGTGAACTAACTTATGTGTAAGAAAGAGGTGAAGGAAGGCCTACGCATTATCGGGCAATTAAGTAATGTGAGAGCTTCAACGCGACATAACTTAATCATCTTATGATTAAGGCGAGCTAGTCTTGAAGTCTATACATAGCACACTTGCTCAGCTCTTGGGATCCAAGTAATTAAGCTTGATTACGTAAGATATCTAGAAGAATTCACTTATAAACCTTATAGGTCTTCCCAATTAAGAACGGCAACCTCTTGGCACCTAATGTCCACACTTGTTCGTCTTTTATGATACAAATATTAGAAGTTATCTCGCAAGATAGCGTTTGTTTCCAAACTCCTCCTTACGTATGTTAGTCTTATCCTTGCTACCTGTCCTTTCGAGTAGTTGACAATATACGTTGACTAAGAGATGAACATAGCTCAACTAACACGACAAGAATTATAAGTTGAACTTCTTATCAAGAACTTATCATAAACCTAACTATCTATAACACATTGACAAGTGAAAAGTCAACAAATAATGGATTGAAAATGTACAAACATGTAATAGATATAAAGAATGTATACCTCCAACTATTGTACAATATGAACATAATACACAAAGAATACAGAAAAAGAAGACAAAAGAATGGAAATGAATACAAGTTAGGGGGAATAGGAAATGGAGCCTTCACCACTTAGACTCTAAGCTCTCATTTATAATATGACCAGAGAAGAAGGAGAAACTACTCTTTACAGATGACAGAAAGGTTATTCCTTTCCATCTCTCTCTAGGCTTTGTCCCATTTAGGCACATGAAAGTGGCTCATTCAAGCCTATCTTACTTGGTGAAGGAGTTCTTTTATAGGCAACTTTAGGAGGGACATTTCTATTCTTCTTAGCATGTCAGCACCGTACGTCGAAAGCTATCTATAACAAGTCACATCATCTCCAACTGTAATTCTTGTCTTATAGTAAACCACTTTTCTTGCATTAAGACACTGTAATCATTATAAAACAGGCGCCAAAGCTTATGTAAGATTCTTTTTGAAGTGCTTGTGCAATTTCAATACATACAACAAATTTTGATATACTTCTTCCCTATTTTGGTCTAATTATCCTAATAACAGAAGCTATAACTTGTATTTCTACAAGTTATCACCACTTAATCTCAAATCATTGGAGCCCGTGATCTTTAGGTCTATTAGGTTTCCTTGCTAGCTCATATGGAATAAACTTAAAACAGTATGATGGAATGAGTCGAATTGATCAAATTAGGTAAGAAGAAAGAAATCGACAAGTATATGTGATACTAGTGATGGTCTAAGTTCATGATCAAGGAGTAGAGGATTAACACAGAAACTACAAAGGTAATTTCTTGTAAAACCCTAGTTCATGCACTTTAGGGTTATGTATGTTAACTAGGTGTAATTAGGAAAAAAATTTGATTCTATTTCTGTTGTGCATGTCCTAATTTCCATCATCTTATTGGAATGAATGTAATTTAGGAGATATGATGAAAATTAGTATATTTAAAATGTTAATAAAAGGTAATATATGACGCTAAAACATGTCAAGAGTTAAGTAACGTGTGTCCATTCTTTCGTGTCAAGCATCGATATATTTAACAGAAATAAGATGTCAAGAGTAAGCAAATATGATCGAAATCAATGTCAAGAATCTACCAATTTGGTATGTAAAAAGTGTCGAGTATACTATCTTACTTGACATGTAAAACGAGTTAAGCATACTATCTTACACTTGACATGTATAAAGAGTTAAGTATATATACTATGTTACTTGACATGTAAAAAACGTCAAATATACTATCTTGCTTGACACAAAAAATATGTCAAGAAATATACAACCTAACGATTTTTTGTGTCAAATGATCAAGGTACTCTTGATAGTCAAGTACTTTACATTTTTAAAACGTCAAATATACGACTGCAATGTCAAGTAACCCAATTTCTATAGTACTATTAGATCAATTCAACTCAAGCTCCAGATCTGTTTCAAATAAGAGGTGTTCGTAAATCACCAACATAAGTACCCCTCAGCCATAGACAAAACTTTATCGATAGAGTTTCCTTATGATAAAACAACGTATTTTTCCTATTTTATATTAAACTAAAATACACAAAAAAAATCTCATTATATTAAAAATAATCTGAACTTATATCCATTTAAGAACATTTTAAAATTAAACTTAAGTAACTTAATATCCTATGTTTGCATGCAATGCAATTCTATGTTATAAGTTGACAGTATTTAAGAATTCATTTTATAACAATTTACAAAACTAATAATTAGGCCGTTTTTCTATGGTTTAAAATAAATTAAAAATCATACAATTTTGCATTCATGACAATAATATAATATTTATATTAAACTATAGATGTGCCATGCTCGTTGCAAATTGATTTTTATTTTATTAACATAACACTTATATAAACCAAACATGAAAATCAAACAAACATTTACAAGACATAATTAAATACAACTCTTTATACTTAACTATGTAATGTGACACATCATGCTTTTCCAATTTCATATTATTAACATATCATAATATAAAATAACTCATAAAATTAATTGTCATGCATTAATACTATGCATTATAGCATTTATAATATACAAAAATACATTAATCATATTTAACCTATGGTGGGTTTTTATCAAAATGTCATCTACAAAATATTTAACCTTTAAAATAAAATAAAGCAACAGATTACATTAATTTTATCCTAAAACAAACTCTATTACTTAAGAACCAGCCTTAAACCCTTTGAACAACTTTAAATCGGGCCCCAAAACTAACCAAGCCATAGTAGCCCATAATCGATTCAAATATGGAAGAACCAGCTGCAAATTGCATTGAAAATGAGTGAACGACATGAAGCAAAGAGCATCATCGTGAATTAGCTTGAACCGCACCAAACTGGTGGAAACTGAGTCATATCATGTCGACCACAAGTTGAATCGCACGCCAGACGTCGAGTTGCCTTCTGAGCTAAGTTGAGCTCTACATTTCTTCTAGTGCACGATGATTTTCAGCTCTCGTCTTCCTCCGTGTTTTTGCCCATTTCTTAATTTCTGGCTCGTAAACTATGCAATGTCTTACAGTGGCAAAAAATTGACAATTTTTTAGCCTCTGGTCATCCGTTTTGGGCGATTTTGGTGTTGAAATTCTTAGAAAAATACCCAAAATACAAATACATACTTAAAATTACAAGATTTACGATAAAAGTGTCCAAAAATGTAGGAGCCTTTACATTTGATTACATAAAAAATCATAAATCTATGACCAAAATATCGTAAACATTCAATTGCAAACTCAACATTCATAATGCATGCAGTAACCCATCATAACCAAAGAAAATTTCAAATTTTCCAATCAAAATATGAGATGACTTTGATACCAATCGAAAGGATGAGAGATCTTATGTTGTAAAATAAATTTATAAAACTCAATTCTCAAATTTAATTTAGATTTTGAAATACTCATACATGGGCAAAATCATATACAGTGAACTAATTCTACTACGATTTAAATAGATTAACCGTGTTGTTAAAATTAATTCTAAGGTAAGAATTTGCACTTACTCACGTTATAGTCTCTGACAGAAATTCTTCTACTTGGGATGCAAGATAACGCGTATTCTTCTCGAAATCAACCTATGACTCTAAATAATTTGAATTTTTTGTGAAATCCAATAGGAATTAGGAATAATTGAAAAAGAAAAATTGAGAGAAATTTTTGTGTTATGTAATTTACAAAATGATTGTAACGACCCAAATTCTCGAATTAAACTGAGATTGTTACTTGAATACTAGTCTCATACTTAAACATAAAACTGGATAAGTTTAAATAAAATTTTCACAACGACAAGGAGAATTTATAAAATTTTGGGCCCTATTTTAAACAGAGTTTTGAAAGTTCAATTTAAATATAAAAAGAAAGTTAAATCACAAAAAACCCTTAACAGTCTCGACTACTAAAGAAAACCAATTAAAACATAGACATAAAGCGCAAGCAGTTTGAATAACACCCCATATGGCAATCACGACTCCTTCTTATCCCTCGTCGGTCTACCTTTGCCTGAAAAGTTAAACATAAAGGGTGAGTATAAACATACCCAGTAAGAGACCCGCTACCAGTCCCATTAGGGAAAAAGTAAAATTGTTAACTTCCTATTAGGAGTGCCCTGCACTTTATCAGTCTTGTGATCCCGTAGGAACACACATAATCAATCTAATGTCCTACAGGACATAAATATCAGTCTAGTGCTCTGCAAGAAGCACGTATCAGTCTAGTGTCCCCGAATGATGCATAACATGTGGTGATCCCGTAGAACCCCTACAAGGCACACTACCCAATGGATAAAGCTAACAATTTCCCCTCAACCCTTTCTAACATTTGATCAGTCCATTCATAGTACAGTCAAATTATTCCATCATTTTATCATTTCAGTGCAACGCACTAACAGTTAACCTACTCAATCTTATCACAGTTATATTAGACTGAGGGGAAATTGTCAGTTTTGTCTATTGGGTAGCATGCCTTGTAGGTATCCTACGGGATCACCACATGTTGTGCATCCTTCAGAAGCACTAGACTGATATGTGCTTCCTGCAGAGCACTAGACATAATATATATGTCCTGCAGGACATTAGACTGATTATGTGTGTCCCTACAGGATCACAAGTCTAATAAAGTGTAGGGCACCCCCAATAGGAAGTTAACAGTTTTAATTTTTTTCCTAACGGGACCAATAGAAGGTCTCTTACTGGGTATATTTATACTCACCCTTTTATGTTTAAATTTTTTAGGCAAAAGTAACAAGAGAGGCAGACCGACGAGAGGCAAGAAGAAGTCGTGATTGCCATAGGTAAAAAGATACAAATCTTTATTGACCATAAGAGCCTGAAATACTTCTTCACACAGAAGGAGTTAAATATGAGACGGTGAAGGTGGCTTGAGTTAGTAAAAGATTTTAACTACGAGATATTATACCATCCAGGTAAGGCGAATGTGGTAGTTGATGCTCTTAGTAGAAAAGTCACATTCAACAGCACTTATTACAAGACTGGCCCCTTTACACCAAGATTTTGAGAGAGCTGAGATTGCAGTGTCAGTAGGGGCAGTTACCTCACAGTTAGCTCAGTTAACAGTGCAACCAACCTTGAGGCAAAGGATTATTGATGCTCAGAATAATGATTCTTATTTGGTTGAAAAGCATCACCTTGTTGAATCAAGGAAAGCTGATGGGTTCTCCATATCCTCTGATGATGGACTTTTGTATGAGACACGCTTGTGTGTGCCAGCAGACACTGCAGTCAAAACTGATTTGTTGAATGAAGAACATAGTTCCCCATTTTCCATGCATCCTGGTAGTACAAAGATGTATCAGGATCTAAAATGAGTGTATTAGTGGCGTAATATGAAGAGAGAAATAGCAGAGTTTGTCAGTAGGTGCTTGGTGTGTCAGCAGGTTAAAGAACTTAGACAGAAACCAACAGAATTGTTGCAACCTTTGAGTATACCAGAGTGGAAGTGGGAGAATGTGTCTATGGATTTTATTACGGGATTGACAGAACCCTGAACGGTTACACAATGATTTAGGTTGTCGTAGACAGGCTTACGAAGTCAACACATTTTGTGCCGGGGAAATCCACTTATACTGCTAGTAAGTGGGCACAATTATATTTGACTGAGATTGTGAGACTGCATGGAGTACCTGTATCGATTGTTTCTGACAGAGATGCATGTTTTACTTTTAAGTTTTGGAAGGGACTCCAGGCTGCCATGGGCATGAGGTTAAATTTCAGTACAACTTTTCACCTACAGACTGATGGTCAAACTGAACGTTTGAACCAAGTTTTAGAGGATATGCTACGAGCTTGTGCGTTAGAGTTTCTAGGTAGTTGGGACTCTCACTTGTATTTGATGGAGTTTGCCTATAATAACAACTTTCAGGCTACTATTAGTATGGCACCGTTTGAGGCATTGTATGATAAATATTGTAGAACCTCTGTTTGTTGGAGCGAGGTTGGTGAATAGAGGTTGATGGGTCCTGAGTTGGTCCAGTCTACTAATGAGGCTATTTAGAAGATTAGAGCACATATGCAAACAGCACAGAATAAACAAAAAAAGTTATGCTGATGTGAGACGGAAAGACCTTGAGTTTGATATGGGAGACAAAGTGTTCTTAAAGGTAGAACCTATGAAGGGTATTATGCGTTTTGAAAAGAAGGGGAAGTTGAGTCCTCGTTTCGTTGGACCGTTTGAGATTTTAGAGAGGATTGGTGTTGTGGCATATCGTTTGGCATTGACCACCATCTCTCTCCACAGTTCATAATGTTTTACATGTTTCGATGTTGAGGAAGTATGTGGCAGATCCATCTCATGTGGTGGACTATGAACCACTAGAGATTGATGAGAATTTGAGCTATGTAGAGCAACTAGTTGAGATTCTGGCTAGAGAGGTGAAGATGCTTCGTAATAGAGGGATTACATTAGTAAAAGTATTGTGGCGGAATCATCGAGTTGAAGAGGCAACATGGAAGCGAGAAGATGACATGAGGGATCGTTGCCTGGAGTTATTCCAGGATTAGAACTTTCGAGGACGAAAGTTTCTTAAGGAGGGAAGAATGTAACACCTGAAATCCTAAGGTATTTTTTTATTTTAAATCAAATTGCCTTATTATTGAAAGTCTCTTTGTTTATTAATTGTTGGGTGTTATTTTTATTGCAATTAGTTGATGAATGAATTTATTTAGTGAGAAAGAAAAGAAGTTATAGAGGAAAAAGGGGATTGGAAAGGTAATAATAATAATAATATATTATTATTATTATTATTATTATTTTATTAAAAAAAAAAGGAAAATTTTTCTTTCTCCCGCGCCCCCCATCTTCTTCTTCTTCTTCCTTCTCATTTCTCTTGTCCTGGCTGTCGCTGTCTCAAACCCCGATCAGTCACTGCCGCAGTCATTTTTTGATCGCAAGAGGTCGTCTGCAAAGCCCAATGCCAAGTCGCAGTTCGTCCAATTCGCAGGGCCGCCACGAGACTCCTTCGCGTGTAACCCTTCTGACCATCTGTGTCGTCAGTTCGTGAATCAATCCATTTGTGAGGTCGCCGTCGTCTTATTTTAGCTGAGCCCATTTTGTCTGACAAAACCCAACCGTGCCACATCTTGCAACGCTGCTGACTGTCCACTCCAGTCTACGAAGCTGCCACGCGTAACACTTCAACTATTTCGCACTGCTGAGTCTTTCTGCCGCTTACCATAAGTGTGTCGTGACCCTCCGTAAAGCATTCATGCATTGCTCCTCCCTTCACGCCTTCAAACTGCCACACGTTCCCCTCATTCCAGTCGTGACTTGCTGTCTTTCAGTTGTGGTTTCGGCACCTCTTCACGTATCGTTTCATTCTGCCTTTCGCGCGCGTCGATTTTACCTATACTAAGTGCGATTTCTACCATGCCACAAAAAGTATTGGGTTGTAGTGTAAGTTTGTAACAATGAATTTGATAGTTTTCACGTGATAGATTCTTTGTGGTGTAATGTCAATTAAACAGTTGTCTAATGTTGTTCTTTAAAGGTGTCAAATTGAGGTCGGTGAGCGGATCTCCTTGATTTTCAATAGGTTAAGGTGGAGTTCGATTTTCCATTCGCTTGGGTAAATTGCCAAATTCACATTTGGGGTGAATTGGATGAATGAAACTATGTAGAAGGATGTTGATTTATGTTGTTTATGTTTAGGATTGGACTATTGGAATTGGTTCGATTGAAGAATGTGTATAAAAGCGAGTTAAGGGTTCTTACTACTAGACCTAACGATGAAATTGAGATGTGCTATCTGTATGAATTTCTATTGATTTGGGATTTACTGTCTGATATGAAATTTTAAAATTTATGACTATTAGGCTGCATGAATTCTATTGAACTGAGATGACTGACTGATGTGTATAATTGGTTATGACTGAACTGAAAACCTTGTGTGGATTGAATAGTGGGTTGTTGACCGTTATGTAGGGCATGAGTGGTGTTGTAGGTAAGATTAAACAAGCCAAACTGAATTGACTGAATTAAGGAGAGCGATGTTTATGTACAAGTTGATTCTTTGATGAACCGCTATGATATTGTTCGGTTAGGTGTTGGATTGTATTACTTGCCTGTAAATCTGTTGAACTGAAAGGATGAATTAATGGTAATTTAAATTGCCATTTGTTGACTGACTAGGCCTGCTAGATTTGGACTGATTAAATGTTTATAGTAGACTGAGGGGGAGTTGTTAGCTTTGTCTATTG
>JBBPDI010000005.1:11999591-12029313 GCA_037974545.1 Cucumis variabilis
TCCCTAAGTAATTTTGAACATTTCAAATTACAACCAATATAAATAAATCTCATTACCCTTTACGAGCTAGGAAGGAGACTTGAGATTAATTCGCTAAACTCGTTAACCATATTAGTCAATATTCGTTAACTGTGTGTACACTTCACTAAAGACTCACAGGCGAACTTTTCTCACTGTAGATATATTTCTCTGTCCATGGATATAGACCAATAACAGTAAGTTAGTCCTTCACGAGTGTTCATAACACCACCTGGGTTAATTTACCGTTTTACTCCTGAATTACCTCTAATCCTTAAATACCAGTGCTCCTCCAATAAACAACCTGTTTATGGTCCTACCAATAAACAGAAACCCCTCTCGTGCCATAGAGAGGGTAGGGCCCTTTGTTCAATACCTGGAGACACCATTTAAGAGAACACTCATCTACTTACCCTAAAGTAGGGAAGAAGTGAATTCCATCTTGTGTAATTATGTTCCCAGCTCTCCACTTGGTCTTGTCCCCAAAATGCTAAGCTTATTGAGTCAGCGATCTGACCACTCTCACTCGTACAAATCAAAGGACAATCCCTTGCGAATAAGAGTTCATAATACACTTAGGATTAAGACTAAGTTACTTAGGTCATCTTAGTGAAATAGAAACCTAACTAGTTAACGGAGTTACATCTAGTGGTTACTATTTTGCGGTCTGGTCTTATGCAAACTCATTGCATAGGATACCCTCACTCGCATGTCAACTACACAAACGCGTTGGATCATTGCGTTTGTATTAAATACAAAGTGAGCGGTATCCATAATGTTACCAGGATAAGGTGTCCAGCCTTATCCCTATACTATAGACCCTTTAAGTTGATCTCGAATATTGATCCTTGTATGTCTCTACATACGGTTCAATACTCATTAAACAGCTTAGGATGTTAGTTTATTGGATTTAGGTTATTAAGATAAAACTAATATTATAATCAATAACAATTATTACAATAATAACACTTTATTAATAATGGTCAATGGATTATACTAACAATCTACGAGTTTTAGGACATAAATCCTAACATCCATGACTTACCGCATAAAGTTAATCATGCAATATAGAACGATATAATGAGCATCTTACATGCAATGAACATGCTTTGTAATGTATTGCCTAGATTAGAATTGCACCACATGTATGTAAAATTTCTAAGTCCAAACCAAAAGAACCAACAACAAATAAACACAGACAAGTGATACGTGTAATACATGAACTGACCATTGGAGGTGAGAGCCAAAAGCCAAAAGAAAAGGAAAGTTTTGTCCAAAAAGTGAGATTTTCTGATGAAAGTGAGAGCAGAAAGTTCTGAATGCTGAATGAACGGTTCCTTCAATCGACAAACGAGAGGAGAAAGGTGGAAGTCGAGAAGGAAGGAATTGAATCTAAGTATCTATTGTGAGTGACAATGAATTATATGTTTTGTTTGTGATTGACACACTGTTTTACAAGTATTATTTGAAAGTGATAAGTGTGATTTATAAACGTTTCCGATGATCGATTACTCATCTATGAATGACCAAATACGTTTTATATGTTTTGTTGTTGTAAGTAATAAGATCCATTTTATAAATGATTGTGAATGATTAAACATTTTTTATATTTAAATGCGGGTTATGAATGCTTTCCAGTGACAATTAAATGTTTTTATATGAATAAATACAAGTATTCTTCCAAAGGTGATAGAATAAGATATTTTACAAACGTGATCTTTTGAGTATTCTTTCCTCTGCGATTGTATTTTTTAGATGCCTTACTAATTTGTGATAATTTGTGCTAAGAGTAAGCGGTGAGCTGATTGCTCCCTATTAAATTCACGTGGTTGTGAGTTGTGATGTATTTTTAAGACTAGACACTAGTAAACATCCTAGAAAACTCCCATGATACTGGTGAGTGCGAATCCCAGGTCTAAGCGAGGGAAGAATTCCAGGTCTCAGAGTTGAATTGTTGCGAAATGATCCCAATATATGGTATTGTAGCACTCGTTATGTGTCATTTGTTTTGGTTAATACGATGTATGTTATTTGTTGTGGTTAATGCAATGTGCACTATTTGTTATGGTTTGATTTGACGTACTTTATTTTATGTAGTTGACCTTATTACTGTGACTTCAATGAGTTTTCCCTAAAAATGTCTTCTTAAAATTTGTTGCTCACTAACTTCGTTTAACTTACGTTTTAAGTTTTCCCATTTCTAGGTTGTATGGTGTTAAGGTCATGTGAAGGTTGGTTGTGAGGCGTTGTAGCCTAGTTAAAGAGGTAAGGTTGCCGCTTGTTAATGTCTAAACCAAAAACACATTCTTAGCAGGAGTTCATGTCATGCCCCGTCCCAAATATCACACCACGAGACCAAATAGAGGTTGTGCCGCCTAGACATTCAACATATAGCTCTTGCGACAAGTGGTATCAGAGCTTAAGTTTCTTGAAAAAGAAGAGTAAGAGTTGGATTCAAGGTTGAGTAGCTTGATACTAGATAGTATCAAAATTAACCTAGAAACTCTAAACTCTATGTGAATCATCAAAAGGAAAAAGAAGAATATCAAAGTTGTAGGCTGTATTTGATTGGTAGGACTTTATGGAATGCATCGATGATTTTTTCACAAACAAAGTGGCAGTCGATTTCTATGTATTTGGTTCTTTAATGGAAGGGGATTTGAAGCGATTGCAATGGCAACTTGGTTATCATAGAAGACTGTTATTGGTAATGAAGATGCCACATAGAAATTAGTAACTGTGTAATCCACATGAGTTCATGGTTGGATTTCTTTTCGTATGGACTTAGTAGTTTCACATTCATAGTGCGCAATTCCAATCTAGAAAATACGTCATGAAGCATGTTCATCGCACGTAAGATGCTTGCTATATCTTTTTGTATTGCGTGATTAATTCTATGTGGTAAGTCATGGGTCATGATCATAGCATGCGAGATATTCACTATGCACCTCTTTATTGCGAATAGCTAAGTCTTTATTGAGTACAAGTTTTCCTACTGCCTGTCAAGTGCAAGATCATAACACCAAAAATAACCGTTATTATAGCCTTTTTTATTAGAATAATGAGGTTAAAATGCATAAGGAATGATCAGAATGCATGACTTACGTTGTAAACGCATAAATATTTAGAAAAATAGCTTACATAAGTGTCATACTGTTTTATGTGATTACCATGCCTAAATGCAGGATGAGTAGGAAAAGAAGAAAGGAACAAATCACAAAAAATATCTTACACAAAGACCACACAATGGAAACTCGCTCAGCGATTAACAACCCTAGGTGAGGAACCAAAACATAAAGCGAGGAACGCTCACAAAAAGACAATAATGGTAGTTAGAACAATGTGACCTCAGAGGGTCAAGTGACAGCACTGACACACTCAGAAGAATAGAATTTTCCCATCGAAAAAGCAGTCTATACAAGCACTTCGTCTCTACCAAGAAGAGAGATGTATGAATAGGCGCAAAAAGGTTTGAATGGGTCAAAGAAAGTTTGGATCGATCTCGAGAGTGCTCGATTGAGTTACTCAGAGAATGTATGGTTACGACAAAGAAGAAGATTATCCATGTAGATTCCCCAACTTGTAATAGTGATTCATTTCTTTCTGGATTCCAATCTATTGTTTTACCTTTGAGTTATATTGTACATATTTTTATAGGTCTATGACTTACATTCTTTGATACTTTTTACATAAGTATAGTCATTCAATCTGTTATCTTTCTTTGTCTTCAAGTCAACATGTTTTCAATAGTTTAAATAGGTGATAGCTCATGATAAGAAGAGTCGCTTATACATTTTATTGTGTTAATGGTGTTTTTGTGTATGTTTAACCAACATTAGTTGCTAACTACCTGAGAGAGCAAGTAGCTAGAACTTAATTAGCATGCGTGAAGAGAAACTTAGCCTCTCTACGAGATTATTTATAACACTTGGATCCCAAAAGGAGGGCAAGTGTGAACAATGGCTACCGAGAGGTAGCAATCCTAATTACAAAATACTATAAGATTCATAAATGGTTTCTTCTAGACATAGCTCGCGCAGCCATATTTGGTCATATAAATCTCTGAGAAGCAGTCATGTGTGGCATATATGCATTTGAGAGAAGCATGCCTTAATCACAAGTGTGTGTTAGTAAGTTATGTCGCATCAAGGTTACCTTTCTACTTATACATATGATGTCGTGTGAACATTCCTCCTTTTCTCTATACAAGTTAGATGCATTGTTTTCATCTTTCTCTTTACTTCGCCTTGCAAACTTTCATCGTATAATTAGCTAATTCGATCCTGGATCATCCAAGTAAACCTACTGTTTTGCTTACACTTGGGTAAGCAGTAGGAAAACTTGTACTCAATGGGGACTTAAGAATTACGCGATGAAGAGGTACTTTGTAAGCATTTTGCATGATTGTGATCTAGCCCTATGACTCATCGTCTAGGATTAAATATAATTGAAACTATTAAGTCCAAGCACTAAGTTAACACCACCACAAGCAAAATAGTAGGTTTACCTGGATGATCGAGGGTCAAACATTGAGAATTAATACAAGATATTAGTTCTAGAAATTACTTATCATCTAGGCGGTATAAAAAAATTAATGAAATAAAGTATAAAAGAATCAGAATCAAGATTAAAACTACTTATGTATGCTTAGAGAATCTATAAAAAGGGAATAAATTGATGAGAATAGCTCAACTAACTCATGAATCTAAATACTTATGTATTTACAACATAAGTTACATGTTTTGACCCTACATTTTGGCCTCATTATTCTATATAAGAGGCTATAATAATGGGTATGTCTACACGTTTTCAATTCACTAGTGACTGAAGCTGGTGCTCTATATGCACCTTTTACAGAGGATCTTGAGATCGTGGCTTGCTGTTTTGACTTTCAATATACTAGAGACTCTCCCAAGAAGATGCAAAAAAACAGTTATAGAACAACAAGTGTCAAGGAATGTTCCCTAATCAGTATCAACAAAGGATTTTAAGTGAAAGGTGGTGACAGGTTTGATTATGATGCCTTGGCTAGGTGATCGTGTTAGGTATTTTAGTAAGTGATGTGTCCATCTAGATGGTATTTTATTGGCTTTTAGGTGAACTGATTGAGATGATGGACATGCAAATATCAGGTCCATATATTTGTAAATATTGATCTTCTAATTAGTCTTCTGTAGTAGGTTATATCCTTTTTATCTAGGATTTTACCTTTTTCTTTGGAAAGTTTTAGATTAGGGTCCATGGGCAAGTTTTCTGGTTTGGCATTTAAAAGGCTAGTGTCTTCAAGTATTTGTAAGCAATATTTTCTTTAAGAGAGTATGATCCTTTTGAGAACAAGATAGTTTTAGGCTTAAGAAGTATTTAGCTTATTCTCAATCCTTGGATTTGAAGTGTCCTTTTAGGATGTTTTTAATTGACTCAATGTCTTTAGGAGATGGTTTAGTATCACGCCTTACCCCAACTGCCTTTCCATCCGACCAGATGAGGACGTGCCACCTACACATCCATCATATACCTCCCTATGAGATGACGTGCAAACGACTAGTAAGCGAAATAACTCTCTTCACTTTCTCTCTTTGTAAAGTTCTTTACTTAAACCTTGGAGACCTTCATAACTCTTTGCAGCAGAAAAACAACTCTTGAACTTAGCTCCTTCGCCCAATGCGTAACACGTAACTCTAAACAACTTTAGCTTCTAAGAAATAAGCACAAAATTGGAAACCTCAAAATTTCTTAGAGCCTTAGAATTTGTAGGATTAGTCAAGAACAAAAGAAAACGGAAGATGTTGGAAAAGAAAATAAAAATACTTAGAAGGATTAAGAATTAAGATTTAGGTTTAAAAGGAAGATAAAAGATGGAAATTTTTGGCTCAAGTGTAAAAAAAAAAAAGGTATTGGACGCTAAAAGGTTAGTATGAGCTGCCAAAGGGACTATAGAACCTATATATGGTGGATAAGGTTAGTATGCATTTTGATCAAATACGTGACATGTTTAAAGCAATCGATTTAAGGTTAATCCAAGTGTCATAATCATGTTAACATGAATTTTTTGGCCAAAGAGGATGTGAAGGAGAAGTAGGAGGTGTAAATAGGAGCTTAAGAGGTGAGTCTAATCAAGGATTAAGTGTCAACTTGATCTCATGTAAGGACTTCTATAAATAAGTAACTACAGCTAAGAGTTTCTTTCAACTCACTCACGAAATTTCACTCAAATTAGTCTTAAAATATCAAAAATTGTGTCTAGTTTGTGGAGAAGAGTTTTTGTTCAAGTTGGATACACAAAGGTTAGTGTTCAGGTTAAGATTAGGCGAAAAGGTCATTTTTCAGGAAAGATTCTGAGCAAGGTGAATTCTAAGAGAGCTGCAAAAGTTAGCTTTAGGAGTTTTACTCTGATATTTTGAGGTAAGAAAGCGAAGACATTTTAGAGCAACTTTGTAGAATGAAGTTTTATCAAAAGATTTATGAATTTTCAAAGTTGAGGTGTAATGACACGACTCTCATGATGCATAAGCTTAGAAAACAACCATGCCTTCCCTCCTTAACTTAGCTTTCACGCCTAAGATCCATCCTTTACTTGGCTTCAACGCCTGACACCCTAGAGAGGGAAAAACTGAAAATATAAGTAAAAAAGACTTGGTGAGTGAATGGTTGAAGAAAACCCTTTTTGGGAATATGATAATTTGTAGAAATACAAGTTATTATAGCCTTTTAGATAGAATAATGGGACCAAAACACGTAGTAAACGTGTCAAAATGCGTAGCTTATGTTGTAAATTCATAAATATTTGGAAATTCAATTTACTTGTCTCCATGTCTGTTTTACCTTGTTTTCAATGTTTTAACATAGGATTAATAACAAAAGAAGAAACTAGTAAATCATATAGGAACTTTCACAAAGGTTACGCGAGAAAAACCATTCTAGAAAATATAATTTTTAGGCAAGGATCTACGTCATCATGCTAGGAAGGTTCACGAGAAGACAAGAATGGTAGTTAGAGTTGATATGACTTGACAAGGCTGCATTCGGCTCTGACATGCTCAGGAGAATAAAAGTTTCCCACCAAAAGTTGTTTATAAAAGGACTTCTTCACTACCTAGAAAATGGGGCCGACTTTGAGAGAAGTCAGATGTCTGAATAGACTGAACATGGTGCCTAAATGGGTCAAATTCTAGAGAGGGGTGAAAGCAGTAGCCTTTTTGCCGTCTGTAAAAGCTGTTGTTGTTCTTCTTCTCCTATCAGTCTATAAGTGAAAGCTTAGAGTTTGAGTCAAAAAGATTCCATCTTTAATTTTCCCTAAATTCTAAAGTCATTTCTCTTTACTTTCCAATTTTATACTTCGTTGCAATGTATGTGTTCATATTATCCAGTGGCATAAGGCCTACATTCTTTAATATATTACAAGTATATACCTTTTCAACTATCATTCCTTTATTGTTTATTTGTCAATGTGTTATTTGTAGGTTATGTCTGTGATAAGTTTTTGATAAGAAGCTTAGCTTATAAAGCTTATCACGTTAGTTGAGCTATACTCATCACTTGGCCAGTGTATATTGTCGTAAGAATATGGCTAACGCGTGCAACGAGAAGTTTAGAGACAAACTTCACCTTAATGAAAGAACTTTCATCACTTGTGTCCCAAAAGGAGAACAAGTGTGGGTATTTGACGCTGACAGGTTATCACCCTTCAAAGTAAAGTTCTACAAATCGTATAAGTAAACTCTTCTAGATAGATCTCGCTTAACCCAACTTAGTCATTTGCATCCCAAGCGGAGAGCAAGTGTGGTGTTTAAAACACTGAGAGGTATCCACATTAGCTAGTTAATTGATCATAAGCTAGTTAATTGATCTCTATCAAATCAAGACTGTCGCATGAAGAGATATCCACATGATGGAGAGGGATCGGGGATCCTACTCCCCGTCCCCGTTCCTGCCCCTATTGATTGGTGGTCTCTTCTCGTTTGGACTTAGTGGTTTCATATACATGTGGTGAAATTCTAATCTAGGCAATATGTCACGAACCATGTTCATTGCACGCAAGATGTTCACTATATCTTTTTATATTGCGTGATTAGTTTTTTGCGGTAAGTTATGGGTCATGATCATAACATGTCAGATGCTCATTATGTACCTCTTTATCGCATAATAGCTAAGTTTTCATTGAGTACAAGTTTTCTTACTATTTGCACAAGTGCATACAAAACAGTAGGTTTACCTAGATGATCCAAGGTCGAACACAGGAAATTTATTCAAGACATCAGTTCTAGGGATTACTTAACATCTAGGCAATATAAAAGAATTGATTAAATAAAGTATAAAAGAATCGGAACAAGGACTAACACTACTTATGTATCGGGATAAAAGTTCTATGGTAGCAGAAGATTTTATAAAATCATTCCTCAATTTAATTTGGAAAGCCCAAAATACCAGTACATGGGCAAAAATAATTAAGAAACTAGTTTTCTTATTAAGACTTAAAGTCTAAGCATGCTTTCTAATTATAGATTAGAGAAAGAAAAACTTGTTTATTTCTCTAAATCCACTAAGTAAATCTTCAAGTTGGGATACTACCCATCAGGACCTTCCTATCCTCTGGGATGAGAATTGTTTGTGGGAACCAATTGGGATGAAAAAAATGTTGAGAGAAACTATTTTCTTTTTGCAGAGAACAAAAACATTAGCTTTTTTCTTGATTAGTTAATTAAAGAAAATTGTTTTCTTCTAGATATTTATAACTTTGTTTCCTTCTTGAAGTAGGAAAGGGAGTAAGAGAGAATCATGAGATTCTACTAATTTAAAAAATATTAAATTAACAGAAATTTCAAATCAACTAATTAATTAAAGGGGCATTTTTATTAAGGAACATTTTAAAAAATAGCAAATTTTACAAAATATTTCAACCTATAGCAATTTCTGTTATTAATATGTTATACTGATAGAAGACTATCATTGATAGAATCCAAAATTTTCATATAGCTTGTACATATTTTAATTTATTTTGCTATTTTTTAAAAATGCCTCATTAATTAACTATTAATCAATTAGTTAATAATTAATTAAATCATATTTACATAATATTTCATTTAAATCTTATTTAATGAATATCTCTCTAATATCTTATAGTTTTATATTAATTTAATTAAATCAAATTTAATTAAATAAAAAAACTAAACTATTAATTAAATGACATTTTTAAAAATAGCAAAATAAATTAACATATTTAAAAGGTATAGCAAAATTTTGAATTCTATCAATGATAGACTTCTATCACTATAGCATATCAATGACTATCAGTGATAGAATTTGCTATAGGTTGTAAATGTTTTGTAAAATTTATTGTTTTTGAAAATTCCTCATTAATAAATTCTCCAATTAAGTAATTTCTAAATTAAATATACGAAAATTTCAAAAATAGCAAATTTTACAAAATACTTACAACTTATAGCAAATTCTATCATTGATTATCATTGATATGCTATAGTGATAGAAGATTATCATTGATAGAATCCAAAATTTTGCTATAACTTGTAATATTTTAATTTGTTTTACTATTCTTAAAAATAATCCATTAAATATCTTATATTTATCTTAAATTAAATTTGAATCATATTCAAATATAAGTTTCTCTCATAACCAATAATTTTAATATGAATCAAATTCACATTAAATTAATATTTAAACTCATTCAAATATTTTATCTCTCATAAATTAATTTTGAATCATATCTAAAATTAAATTTATATAATAAAGTTTGATAAACTTTATATTATAGTATATCACTATACATTAAACTAATGGACAAAGTAATTTTGAACATTTTAAATTACAATCAATATAAATAAATTTCATTACCCTTTACGAGCTAGAAAGGGGATCTAATGGACCTACATATCAAAAGCTACAACAATATAAGATTAATTGGTTAAACTCATTAATCACTTTAATCAATATTAGTTAACTGTGTGTACACTCCACTAAAGACTTATAGCTGACTCTTCTCACTATAGATATATTTCTATGTCCATAGATGTAAACCAAGAACAGTAAATTAGTCATTCACGAGTGTTTGTAACACCAGTTGGGTCAAATTACTATTTTACTTCTACGTTACCTCTAATCCATAAATACCAGTGTTCCTAGTGAACAACCTGCTTATGGTCCTACCAATAAATAGAAATCTCTCTCGTGCCATAGAGAGGATAAAGCCCTTTGGGCAAGTCCTAGGGACACCATTTAAAGGAACACTCATCTACTTACCCTAAAGTAATGAAGGAGTGAATTCCATCTTGTGTAATTATGTTCTCAGCTCCCCACTCGGTCTTGTCCCCAAATGACATGCTTATTGAGTAGACAATCTGGTCACTCTTACCCGTACAATTTAAAGGACAATCCCTTACGAACAAGAGTTCATAATACACTCAAGATTAAGACTAAGTTACCTAGGTCATCCTAATGAAATAGAAACATAACTAGCTAATGGAGTTACATCTAGTGGTTACTATTTTGCGGTCCGATCTTATGCAAACTCATTGCATAGGATACTCTCACTCACATATCAACTACACAAACGTATTGGATCATTGCGTTTGTATCAAATACAAAGTGAGTCATCTCCATCGTGTTACTAGGATAAGGTACCCAGGCTTATCCCTATATTATATACCCTTTAAGTTGATCTCGAACATTGATCCATGTATGTCTTTACATACTGTTCAAGACTCATTAAACAGCTTAGGATGTTAGTTTATTGGATTTAGGTTATTAAGAAAAAATTAATAATTTAATGAATAACAATTATTACGATAATAACACCTTATTAAAAATGGTCAATAGATTATATTTACAACCTACGAGTCTTAGGACATAAATCCCAACAATGTATGCCTAGAGAATCTGTAAAAGGGAACAAATAGGATTTTGATGTATTATGAACTCCTATTCGCAATACATAATCCTAACTTGTATGGAAGAAAAAGGTAAAGGAAGGACTACATGTTATAAGGCAACTAAGCAATGTGAGAGCTTTGATGCGATATAAATTGCGTAACGAATTCATGATTAAGGTGAGCTTCTCTCAAAGTATTTAAACGCCACAATTGCTCACCGTTTAGGATGCAAATGACCGTGCTTGATTAGGCAAGATATATCTAGAAGAATTCACTAATAATACTTATAGAATTTCGCAATTAAGAACACCAACCTCTCAGTGCCTCATGTTCACACTTGTTCATCTTTCAGGACCCAAGTGATAGAAGTTATCTCGCAAAGTGGACTTTGTTTCCAAAGTACTCGTTGTGTGCGTTAGCTTTATCCTTGTTACTTGCTCTCTCGGGTAGTTGTCAATTTATGCCGGCCAAGCGATGAACATAGCTTAACTAACACGACAAGAATTATAAGTTGACTTTTTATCAACAACTTATCACAAACCTAACTACTAATAACACATCGACAAGTGAGAAGTCAAGAAATGAAGGATTAAAAAGGTATAAACATGTAAGATATGTATAAAGAATATAGGCGTTATGCTATTGTAAAATATGAACAACACATATTACAAAGAAGTATAAAAATTGAGAGAAAAGAGAATGAAAAATATTACAAGATAGGGGACAACGATAGTATGGATTCTTCCCTATTTAAGAGCCAAGCTCTCACTTTTGCAACTGATTGGAGAAGAAGAAGAAATTGTTTACAAACGACGAAAGGGCTACACCCTTCCGCCTCTCTCTAGGTTTTTGCCCATATGGGCTATTTGGTCCCTTAAGACATCCAACTGGCCCATGTGCAGGCCCCATTGCTCCTAGTGGGGATGAAGTCTTTTTGTGGACACATTTTGATAGGAAATTTCTGTTGTTCACGCAGCTTGTAGCTTTATAAGATTATTGGCATAGATTGTAGCTTTATGAAGTCACATCAACTTCAACTACCATTCTTGTCCTCTAGTAAGCCTTTCTCGCATAATGACGTGGTTCCTCGCCTGAAAATATTATTTGTCAGGCAAGTTTCCATCTCGTGACCTTTACACAAGATGTCCTCTGCGATTTATTCATTTCTTCGTGTCTACTTATCCTGCATTTAGACATGGTAATCGCATAAAATAAGCATGATACTTATGTAAGATGTATTTCTAAATACTTATGTATTTACAACATAAGTTACACATTCTGATAATCTTCTAATGCATTTTAACCTCATTATTCTAATAAAAGAGATTATAATAAAGGGTATTTATACATGTTATCACCTATCCCATTCTCTATCTCCACTAATTTTCCTGCGGGGAACGGGGTGGGAATTTCCTGCAAGGAAATATTCCCCATCATCTTTAAGTTTAATCTTATTTTTCAATCCATATTTTTTTGAAATATATATACATGTCCAATATTTTTTTATTTTTGATATAATATTATAGATTTTCTTATTTTAAAAAATTAAAATGTTAAATTCTTATTGTTTATAAAAATAAAAATTCAATTATTAGAAGATACATTTAGAAATCTATCCATAACATTCAAAAATCCATACAAAAAAAAAATCAAAGATCAATCCATAAGTATTTTAACAAAACCTTCCATTACATCATATTTTTTAAGACACAACAATATATATTTTAGGAAAATTTTAGAAATCACAAGTCAAGACACAACATATACATATACCTTTTAAAAAAGGTTTACAACATAGAAATGGAATTAGGGAAAAATGGAGAAATGGAATAGAGAAAAGAAGGAAAGGAAGAATATCAAAATAGGTTTTTTCTTACTTTTTTAAATATTATTAAATATTCCCTGTTCCCAACCCAGTGTTGCCAATGGGGAAAATTCCCACTCCCTCCCCCATTCCCTGTGTAATTAGAAATTCCCCAGCTCGCAGGTTAAATGGACATCTCTAGCTACATGGCTTAATCACCGAACAACGCAGAGACCTTGCTTCATTCTTTCTTAATACAAGTTAGTACACAATTCCATCTCGTCTCCATTCTTATTTTGGAAAATTATAAAAAAATAGCAAATTTGACAAAATATTTATAACATATAGCAAATTTTTTAGCAAATTTAATAAAATATTCTATCAATAGTAGACATTGATAGCCACTAATATGCTTTTGTTAGTGGCATTGATAGCCAGTGATAGAAGTCTATCAGTGGCTATCATTGATAAAATTCAAAATTTTGTTATAGCTTGTAAATATTTTAATTTATTTTGTTATTTTTAAAAATAGCCCTTCTTATTTTCCTTTCACAAAATCTCTAGTATAGATAGTAGATATAGTTTAAACTTACACTTTATACTGTATAAATAGTGAATATATACCGCCTAGATGAAGAGTAAACGTTAGAACTAAGATTTGATATCAATTCCTTATGTTCGACACTAGATTACCTAGGAAACCTATTATTTCGCTTACACTTGGGAAGCAATAAAAAAACTTGTACTCAACGAGGACTTAGTAATTACGCAATCAAGAGAGACATAGTGAGCATCTCACATCCAATGATCACGATTAATAACTCACCGCATAGACTTAAATATAGATATACACAACACTGCACTCACTGAGTTTGCAACTAACCACTGAATACAACAAATTCATATCACTGGGACTTACATTTCCCTGCATCCCCTGCGACCTGGTGACATCATCCTTACTATCCTTAAAGGCTTGTTAGAGTGAAAGTTATCCCCACAAACCAACTCGAGTTCTTTCAGCATGCTTTGTCCTTTGTCCTCACTCACATGTATCCTAGGAAAATTCCTAGGAGGTCACCCAACATAGAATTACTCCAAATTAAGCACGCTTAACTTTGAAGTTCCTATGGTCGAGCCACCAAAAAGAAAGGTGTACATTGTTGGTATAAGTGGTAACTTTTAATTCTTTTAAGCATTTCTTAAATTACTTTCATGTCCTCATGATCCCTCTCATTCAGATGTGGTATCGATTCATTCATGTCTCCCTCCTAATCTTGGGTGTTAACATACGATTTCCATCAGCACCTTGAAATAGATCATACCACACCATAACGCATAATCCACACGATTAATAACAAGGAAGTATTAGCTCACAACTTACTCCTAACACAAATTATCAGAGAAATAACAAAGTCATGTAATAAGCATAAACACGAAGTTACGACAAAATACTTGTAAGACATCATTTATAAACATTTCATTTTAGTACAAAGATCATAAATACAAATGTTTTCATTTTAAACAACCAGTCAGTTGTATAAAATACTCGTTTTACTTTATGAAGAATCATTCACAAACATTTATAAAGATCGCTTACAAAAATAATTAGCCTCAACTCCTTTCTACTCGACTTTTGACTTCCTCTTCTCAGCTAGCAGTTCTCTTAACCGGCCGTTCAACACTCAGAACCTCATTTTGTCATTTTTATAAAAAAATCTAACAACTCTAAAAACTCTTTTATCCTTCGACCTTGGCCCTTATTTATAGTGACCTTTCACATCTGAGGGTCACTTCCACGCTTTACACGTGTCATCTTATCGATTCTTTGTGTCATGGAGTCAACCCAAACTCGACACATAGGTTAAAATGTTAGAGGTGATTGGAAGTTTCCATGAGACGCCAACTTTATCTCCTTAAAAAGTCAAACTCTTAAATCGCTTGGCTTTTGTTATCTTCTTGGAAAGTAACAAACATTTACTTTCCTTAAAATGTCGCCTAGTCATTTCAGCAGGACACCTACTTCTTTGCCACACTTCCTTAGGTATAGGTACTTCTCCTCACATTACTACGTTAAACGTCTAGCTCTTAGCATCCAACACATGCTTCTTCCTCACCAGCTATTCTTATCATGTCGTTTTAGCTTGACGCGATAAAAATTTGATTCAAACATTTCTCTTTGCATCATATTTTCTCCTTTCGTATCCTTCCTCACAAAATGCCCCATACAATTATCCAAAATAATTTCCCAGTGAGGCTCTTCTTCAACAGGACTCTTTTTTTTTGGATTAGGGTCTTACATTCAGTTAGTAGTATGTTATCTACATAAATTAATATTGCCACAAAGATATCTTTGTTTGCCTCGAATAAACAGTGAATAGTCATATTTTGATTTATGGAAACTGTGCGATGATAGTGCTGATGCAAATTTGACAAACCATTACCTTGAAGCATTTTTTAGACCATATATTTATCTATTTAGTTTGAACACTAGTTTTTCTCCTTTTCTTGGTATTTTAGAGATTTATGTCCATTTGAACAAGGGGCTAGTTGTAAGATGACACAAGGGCTAAAAATATCTTGACTATGATAATTTTGGCAACTAGTAAGAAGGTATTAGAAAAGTCAATTCCTTCTTGCTAGTTGTATCCTTTTGCCACGAGTCTTGCTTTGTATCTATCCACTATACCATTTGTGTTGTATTTAACTTTATAGACCCATATGCTGCCAACTGTGTGATGGTTTTTTGGTAGGGATACAACTTTGCATATGTTAATTCTTTCCATTACTTTTATCTCTTTAGCCATAGCTTCTTTCAAATTTTAGTGTTTAACTGTTTGGTGGTAGTATGTTGGTTCATAAACAAAGATAACTTTTAGCAAGTAGTGTTAGTAGTTTTGGGAGTATGCATCATATGAGATGTAGTAGGTGAAGGAGAATGGTGTTGGTGATGGTACATTTCTTTTGTCTATGAGACTGCAATGGAAGTCATTTAGGTAGGAGGGTGGGCAATGATGTTGAGAGGATCTTCTTGGTGTTGCAGGGGCAATTTCATGAATAGATTCAGTAACTTCTTCTGAAATTTCAGTATGGATTTCTTCTGTATTATGGTTTTCATTAGTGTCGTCTTCTTTATAAATAGTTTCTGGTGTCATATATTATTGGTTCAACAATGTGAGTTAAGTTATCACTTTTATTCTCAAGATTGTCGAACAAGGGGCAAGGTGTGACCACTTGTTCGAGGAAGTCAAGTTTGATGGGGTTGGTGTCTTCCTTGATGAAGGAGAAGAGAAATAGAATTGATGTGTAGTAACAATTGTAGCAAAGAATTCTTTGAAGTTCAGTTATGGGGCATTATTAGAAAGAAATGTATTAATTACTTTAGAGAATTGAGTTTTTATGAGTTTGAAGAAATTTGGGATAATTTGCAAAACATCACCTTTATTTCTCAAGAGGTAGATCCAAGTATATCACAGTGATATACTATTGTAATCAGTATAGTAAAAAAGTAAGTATGACCAGCATGTGTTTGGAATTAAAAAAGACCCTATAAATCATAGTGCAATAAATCGAAGATATTTTCAGCAACATTATTTCACTACAAAAAATTCTACATCTCTTAACACAACTTTATCCCGTCGAGAGAAAAGGCATCACGAGATAAGGCATCTCCCGACATTGAAATTAAAGCATCAGGAGATATAGGATCTCTTGATGCATAAAATGACATCGACTGTTAGTTAGAATCTCCCAACGTCAGGTTGTGTATGTTGGGATTTATGTCCTAAAACTCATAGATTGTAAATATAATTCATTGACCGTTATTAATAAAGTGTAATTATTGTAATACTTTTTATTGATTAAATTATTAGTTTTGTCTTAATAACCCAAATCCAATAAGCTAACATCCTAAATTATTTAATGAGTCTGGAACAGTATGTAGAGACATATAGGAATCAATGTTCAAGATTAGCTTAAAGGGTTTATATTATAGGGATAAGGCTGGGTACCTTATCCTGGTAACACTATGGATACGTCTCACTTTATATTAGATACAAACACAATGATCTAACGTGTTTGTATAGTTGACATGCGAGTAAGGGTATCCTATGCAATGAGTTTGCATAAGACTGGACCGCAAAATGATAACCACTAGATGTAACTCCGTTAACTAGTTAGATTTCTATTTCACTAGGATAACCTGGGTAACTTAGTCTTAATCCTGAGTGTATTATGAACTCCTACTTGTAAGGTATTGTCCTTTGATTTGTACGGGTGAGAGTGACCATATCGTTGACTCAATAAGCTTATCATTTTAGGGATAAGACCGAGTGGAGAACTGGAAACATAATTACACAAGATGGAGTTCACTCCTTCTGTACTTTAGGGTAAGTAGATGAGTGTTTCCTTAAATAGTGTCTCCAAGTCTTCAACAAAGGCCCTAACCTCTCTATGGCACGAGAGAGGTTTTTGTTTATTGGTAGGACCATAAACAGGTTGTTCATTAGAGGAGCACTGATATTTAAGGATTAGAGGTAACCCAAGGGTAAAATGGTAAATTGACTGGTGTTACAAACACTCGTGAAGGACTAACTTACTGTTACTAGTCTATATCCATAGACATCGAAATATATCTACAATGAGAAGAGTTCAGCAGTGAGTCTTTAGTGGAGTGTACACACAATTAACAAATATTGATTAATGTGATTAATAAGTTTAGCCAATTAATCTCAGATCATTGTAGCTTCTGATCTGTAGGTTCATTAGGTCTCCTCCCTAGCTCATAAAGGGTAATGAGATTTATTCATATTGTTTGTGATTTGAAATGTTCAAATTTACTTTGAGAATTAGTTTAATGTATAGTGATACATTATAATATAAGGTTTATCATACTTTATTCTATAAATTTAATTTTGGATATGATTCAAAATTAATTTATGAGAGATAAAATATTTGAATGAGTTCAAATTAATATTTAATTTGAATTGGATTCCTATTTAAATTATTGGTTATGAGAGAAACTTATATTTGAATATGATTTAAATTTAATTTAAGTTAAATGTAAGATATTTAATTTAGGAGAATTTTTCAAAATAGTAGATTTTACAAAATATTTACAACTTATAGCAAATTCTATCACTGATAGTCATTGATATGCTATAGTGATAGAAGACTATCAATGATAGAATTCAAAATTTTGCTATAGCTCGTAAATATTTTAATTTATTTTGTTATTTTTAAAAATGCCCATTTAATTTATCTATTAATTAGTTGGAGAATTAATTAATAATTTATTTTTATTTAATTAAATTTATAAGATATTTCTGAGATATTCATTCAAATAAGATTTGAATGAAATATTGATTAAATATGATTTAATTAATTATATTAATATAAATCTATAAGATATTGGAAAGATATTCATTCAAATAAGATCTGAATGAAAAATTAATTAAATATGATTTAATTAATTATTAATTAATTAATTAATTAATTGCTAATTAATTAGTAGATTTGATAATAGAATCTCATAATTCTCTCCCTACTCCTTTTTCTATTCCAAGAAGGAAAGAGAGTTATAAATATCTAGAAGAAAATAGTTTTCTTTAACGAATTCATCAAGAAAAGAAAGCCAAGGCTTTTGCTCTGCAAAAAGAAAAAGAAAAGAGTTTCTCTCAACTACCTATAAACTTTTTCTCATCCCAATTGGTTCCCACAAACCAATCTCATCTTAGAGGATAGAAAGGTCTCCGACGGGTGGTGTTCCAATTTGATGGTTTGCAGATTCATAGACGTCAAGAAAAGTAAGTTTTCTGTATCTTTTATTTATAATTTTGATTCTAAATTTTTGCAAATGTACTGGTATTTTAAAATTTCTAAATTAATTTGAGAAATGGTTTTATAGAATATTCTGCTTCCATAGGGCTTTTATCCCTTCAATGTAGGCATCTAAAGGTAAGAAAAATTCCTAACACATTATCAATGCATTGAGAGGCGTTGAGGGAACTACCAAGATTGACGATAATGCGTCAACAATTACAAGTAACTCCCAACACAAATGGGGATGTGTCGAGAGTTGTCCGTTAAAATCCTTAATCTGTATTTCATAGAACTTTGTGAAGAGGGGATTTGAAATTGTACACTGCCATTTTTCTCTTCCGATACACCATCATTCATTAAAGAGCTAGAGGAATCTTACACCACCGTCGCTCTGTCACCACGTTATTTCTCTTTCGATACACCATCGTAGCTTCGCCACCATGTCATTTCTCTTTTGATACATCATCATCTTTTCGCTTTTCTCTGCACATGTAATCAAAATCCCTACCCCATATATTATGGGTCTCTTCTTCCTTTCAATCTTTGCTTAACAACTTCCTTTTCAGCCTATGGCTTTGTCAATTGCTATGAATCCACGTCTCCCTTTATTGTTTTCACTGATTTTGGTTCTTTCTTATGGCTTTGAAACTAATGTCGTATTGATTGGGACCAACGTTACTCTTTCTTTTGACTCCATTGAAGGTAATTTCAGTTAGTTTTTTTTTTCATACTCTAATTTTTCCATTTGTATGCTTGTTTCATTTCAAAATTCCCCCTAACTCATTTGTCTTGCGTATTGCTAAGTAGTTTCTAAGTCTGGCACTAAATTAAATATTTTTGCTCTCGTCATCCCTAGTCGTGGTTTACTATTAGCCTGGGTTTGTGTTGAATTATTTATTTTTTTTATATCCGTAAGTGGGACCAACTTACACGCACCTCAATTAATCTCACGAGACAACCCGTCTTACCCTACAACATTTGTGTGTCAAAAAAATATGTAGGAAATTAATTTTTAGGTAGGTGACCACCATTGATCGAACCTATGATGAATTTTTTGAATTTTAGTTTCGAGATTGTTGGAATGCCTATTGACGTGGCAAGGAATTTACTTTATGAGATCTAGATATTATGTACAGGTAAGGAGAGGGACACAGAGCAAAGATTAATAATAAGTTATCATCTTTAGTTTATAACTTCCTTGTGATGACAAGTATGATGTTCATGATATCATTTAAATGGTAGTGTTAAGTTTCCATGTGGATTGGGTACCAAAAGTTAACATATTTTACAAAAAGTTAAAATATCATTAGGTTTTTAGTTTTTAATTATAATTTAGTTTGAATTTGATGTTGTTTACTTTGAAGATAGATTTTTACTTTGCTAACAATAATAATGTAAGCTAAAGTCACTCTCTCTTGGAATTGGAAGAGGGGAGAGGAGGGAACACATTTTGTGTTATGCATCTATAAGTATAGTTCAAGTTACATTTTATGTGGTTTTCCTTCATCTAATTTACAATCCTCTTTTTCACTCTGATAGAATTGCATAAGAATCAAAAACTCACTGAAGCAATTGTTCAATAGTTTTTCATAATTTTTTTCTCAATCATTGTATAATGATTTCTGATCTTCTTTATTCTGATATCTTCTCTTTATGATTGTGTCACTCGTGGTACATGAGTTAATTTTGATGGATAAAAAATTTGACATTTTCTAATAAATCTTGTCTAAAATTGTCTTTTTTTTATCTTTAATGATTGTATTAAATTATTAATTATTCTCTCGTAAGTCCTAATGACAATGAAAACATCTGACTGTTCCTACCACTTTTTGGTCTAAATTCATCTATTTACTTCGATTAGTCTAGATTGATCGATTTTATTTCTCCCCCTTTAATGTGGTTTCAATTTGCAGGTTATCCAGGTCCGCAAAAGGTTAAAGATTTAAAACTATCAAAATTTGGATGTCCAATAAGTACCTTCTTTTACTCTAGAAAGGTAGTTAGCAATAATAGTAATTGAATTGAAAAAGACTGGATGAATAAGATAAGGAGCTTTCTAGAATTTAGTTATAGCTTGAAGACATTCTTTGGGTAGCTTGGTGACTAGATTGGCCTTATATTTATAATGTTTAGATTGTCTTATATTAGCTCCCTAATTTATAATGTCATTTTTAGTGAAGCAAATTGCTCTAGGCAAGAATAGGAATTCTCTAAGTGTTGCATTTGTTTGTATCTTTGGTAAATTATGATTAATGGTTCTAAAATATTTTAATTTGTTGCTAAAGATGAGGTTATAATTCATCCATCCATCCATACAGGTTCTAAAATTGTTTTTCTCCATTCATTATTTTTTTTAAAAAAAAATAGAAAATATCCCAATACAGTATGAAGGATGTCAGGAATTGTGTGAAAGTGCAACGACAACATACTGTGAACTCCCGACACAGTGTAATACAGTGTCAGGAATCCTTCTCCTAACATACTTCACCTGACCCAACGCCTGACGCTCGTTTGTGTGAGACCTATTTCTAATTTGAGTAAAGAAGTAAAATTCGGCTAAGTATTAAGAAGTTAGTATTTGAATAAATCCGCAGAAAGGATTAAGCGATTTTTATGGTTAAGTATACATTTTTACGATTAAGGGGTAGTTCGCAAAAGAAGTTCTGCGATAAGAAGAGAAATTCTTCGCGTAAGTTAAGAACTGAAAGTTTTGAAAATGTTAAACGAGGAATTTTGGGTGGTCTTCGCGAGAAGTAAATAGTGTTTCGTGGAGAAGAAGTCTGTGAGAAAGCCTTGGATTTTAAGTTCGCAATAAGAGTTCTATGCGAGCAAAAGTTGGCTAGTTTGCGTGGAAGGTTTCTTATCGTAAAAATATAACCACGCGATAAGGTTATTTGCGATAAATGCTAAGTGGTTGAAGTTATTTGCGGTTTGGATCAGGCGAGAAGGAAGTTTTGGCGAAGAAAATGTCAAATTTGATTTAACAGGGATTAACGTGTAAGATTAAGGGTTTAAGCCTAGCTAGGCTGAATATTAAATTTACATGTGTAAAGTTTTCAGCAGGAGTTGGCGAACTGAGAAAAGTTTGTTCATGACTAAGTTAGTTCAAGAGCTCTATAAATAAGAGGATTTGGGTAACTAAGGAGGGGATGATGAGAGTTTTGTTGAAATGTTAAAGTTCTGCTGGTTTAGCCACACGAGAAGATGCTTGTGAGAAGAAGAATAAGAAGAATGACTTCTTTAGTAAAGTTTGGTGAGTTCTTTTCTCTCAAATGAATTTATGTTAAAAACTTTATTATGATTTATCTTTACTGATTTAAAAGAAGAACTCATATGAGAACGTTTCAAAGAGATTTCTATGAAAAGTTATGTTTTCAAGAATGATTTATAATGTTAAAGCTCAATTTGATTATTATGATTTCAATACTATAAAATAGTTTTCAAACCATTAATTTCTTTGAGATGATGCTAACTTTTATGTGCACATAAAGAGTCAAGGCCACCATGAGGTGTACGGGCTACATGACAATAAGAAGCTGGGTTATACGTTGAAAGGATCGTATAAAGCTTAGCGATCTGAGCAATAAGGATGAATTTGTATGTTCTTAGATGTTGTTGATACAATAGTCTAAACGCGAGGTAATGAGACCAAGCGTAGAGAACGATTCTGGATCTTTGGCGAAATGAAATGATTTCTTAAGCATAAAGAAATGTTTATTCAAAATGAAATATTTGTTGGTCTGTTTAAATGATTTGATATTATTTTTGAGAAATGATTAAATTATGAAAAGATATTACGAAAGGTTTTCATAAAACCTCACTAAGTCTTTTAGACTTACGTTTTAAAATCTATCTTCTAAGATCAGGCATTTAGGCCAAGTAGAGAAAAAGGTTGAAGGATTTGCGGCTAGTGATTCAAGGTGTTTTGGAAATGGTTATCTATTTGTTATTTGGTCAAAGTATTGTAATAATGTATGAAACGCCTGTTATTAATAAAGTATACATTTTTGTATGTATTTATTTTGCTTGACGTTACATTGACCACCTTTGTGTTTTAAGTGTAGTTAATAGTTTAAAATGAGTTGAGAATAAGATTTGCCATAAGAAAATTTCAAGGTTGTAACTAACTCACATCTTATTCCCACTACTTAGGCATTTTGGTCGTAGTACGGTTTAAGGTGTGACAGTTTATTCATTGAGAGATCCTTTTCCAGTACATTTTGATGTATTTTCTCAAAGATTTGCTGCATCGGGAGATCCAAAATTACTTGTAGTGTTTAAAAAAGGAAAAGAGAGACAAAATTGTTTAGCTAATGGAAAAATGTGGAAAATTTCTTTACAGTTCAAGGAATCGAAAATTTTAGTTTGTGTGATAGGTCTGTTAGTCTAGCAATTGATGGATATCTCATTTGTTTGTGCCAGGTGGATGTGGATGCTTTACATATCATAGCGGTATGACTTTTATCTTCTTCGTGGTATGTATTGAATAGGTAAAGTCCATTGAAGAGTTCAATCTTGCCAATCGTTTTCAAAATCAACTTGTTCTTAATGATGCAATCAGTGTTAGTAAAGGAAAAGAGCAGTATCTTATATCCTTGAGAAAAGCAGTTACTGATAACATATTATATTTTAACTCTAGTATGTAAAAGACATCTTGTAGTATCACATCTTTTGCTATGGAAATATCACCCATAAGTTCAACTGTCAGTCTTGTTTAGTAGACAAAAGTACAAATATATTTTCACCTTTGCAAAGAATTTTGAACATGAAATTTCATGACAAATGTGTGTAGATGAACCAAAATCAATGATCCATTTTAGTTGTTTCTGACAATTGGTAAATAATGTAGAGAAGCAAGTACTTGTCACATGAGTTATTTCTCTTTTAGAGTTTTCATAATTTTAAAGGGTGCTAAGATGAGTTTGGAGCATACTCAGAAGTTGAGTATTGGTCATTAGTAAGGCTAGCAAAAAAGGCAAATTGGTTTGGTTTAAATGCTTTTGTTTCTTTTTGTAGAAAATGACAAATATTTAAGGGGGTGTTTGGGGCGAGGAGTGACTTATAATAGTCTTGTGATTATAACAGTCTGTGTTTAAGTTGTAGACTATTATAGGTTGTATTATTAAAGTCTGTGTTTGGGGTGCATATTATTATAGTTTGTTTTCATAGTCTGCGTTTAGGGTGCAGACTATTGTAGTCTGCGTTTGGGGTGCAAACTATTGTAGTCTGCGTTTGGGGTGCAAACTATTATAGTCTATGTTATTATAGTGTGTTCGCGATGTAGGTTATGATAATTTGTGTTATTATAAATTATGTTTGGGGTGGAGACTATTACAATTTGGGTTTTACACTACTTTTTTTCTACATATATATGTAAAACATACATTTTTCTTAAATTTATTTTATTAAATATTTTAATTATTATATTCATTTAATAAATTTAGGCTCAATCTTGATTTTTCACTACTCTTTTTTCCATGCATATATATGGTACATCAAATAAAAATCTATCTTCACATGCATTCATTTATTCTGGCTAATTACGACGTTCATTTCACAAATTGAGTTGCAATCTTTCTTTTTCACTACCTTTTTTTTCATGCATATATATGGTACGTAAAAAATATTATTCAATAATTTTTTTAATCTTCTTAATTATGATGTTCATTTAATAAATTTTGCTTCAATTTTGCTTTTTCGCTACTTTTTTGTTCCATGCATATATATGGTACATGAATTAATAATTTTTCTTCAAATGGTTTTTTTTAATCTTCATAATTATGACGTTCATTTCATAAATTTAACCTCAACTTTAATTTTTCACTATTCTTTTTTATGCATATATATGGTTAAATTAAAAAAATCTTCAAATGATTTTATTTCATCTTGTTAATTATGATGTTCATTTCATAAATATAGTTTCAATCTTGCTTTTTCATTATTCTTTTTTTTTCATGCATATATACGGTACATCAAATAAAAAAAAAATTCAAATGATTTATTTCATCTTGTTAATTATGACGTTCATTTCATAAATTTAGTTTCAATCTTGCTTTTTCACTATTCTTTTTCATGCATATATATGGTACATCAAATGAAAAAAATTCTTGAAATGATTTTATTTCATCTTGTTAATTAGGATGTTCATTTCATAAATTTAGCTTCAATTTTGCTTTTTCTCTACTATATTTTTGCATGCATATATATGGTGCATGATGGACTATTAACTTTTGTTCAAATTATTTTCTTTAATCTTCTTAATTACGACATTTATATAAAAAATTAAGCTTCGATCTTGCTTTATCACTAATATTTTTTTACATGTATATATGTTACGACTACATATAATAAATTAAGCATACATAGCTACTATTTGTTGATGGAGTTACTTAGGTAAGAAAGCAACATGAAAGATATTTCCAATACGTATTTACCCAAAAATAAATTCATTAACATATATAACCTTTGTAGAAAAATAATTTACAATAGATTAACAAATAAAGACAAGTACATAAAAACAAAAGAACAAGTCTATGGAAGAAAGAAACGAAAACAAATTTACAATCCATCAAGCATTATCTTTCAGCAGCACGATGTAGTAGTCCAATTTCAGCTCGTTAGGTATCCTCAAGAATGCTTTCATGTCTTTGGAACTCTATATTATGATTCGCATAAGCCGCACCCTACACGGCTACTCAATTTAGGGATATCCTACAACTGTTTCACGCATTTTGCACTGTACTTGTCCTCTGTTTGATGTTGCTCTCTCGGCCATTTTGCAATGACCTCAACTAATCATTCACAAATTTCATTGCATTGTGAATGATGTCGATAATTTTAGCTGCCATCTGTCCTCCCTGCTTCCTCTTACTTCTGCTCAAAGCATTCCTCTCCTCACTGGATTGACCTGGTCATGTCCCTATGACCTTATCAGGCAACATGTCTAGTTCATGACTATACATCATAGGGATCTTTGAATCGTTAGAATCGTCAACAAGAAATCCCTCGAACCCTCCTGGCACATTCGATCCTACATCAGCGAAGGTCTCTGCATGTGCTCTTGTAGCATGACCTTTCCCAAAAATGTAGGACAGGTCATCGTAATAGGGATAAAGGATTTGTTGAGGAGGCACTTGGTGGCAGGATGACTGATATGAATCAAGCCACATCAATTATCATGCCCCAAGGTCCCATTACAAGATCGAGAGCCAAGAAGCTACAACTCGCTATGATCACTCATATGCAAGCGTTGGTGAATTTGACAAAGGCGATTGTAGAAGATGCTGAAGTACATTTTTCTATGTTGTGTGAAGCCGAGCTTTAAGATAATGTGCATTAAATGCTAATGAACTACCTTTTCATTAGCAAAATTCAAACTCAAATTATTTCATGGATGCTACAAACAATTTTTATTTTTATTGCTTTGTTATTTGTTAATTTAAACCTTTTTTTTCTTTATTAGAAGAAGGTGGAGAGTTATAACTCATGTAGGTCACTTAATTCTTCAAAAATCAGCTATTTAAATTTGTCTTTATGTTTAAATATCAAGTCTATATAAAGGCCTCTTTTTCTTCCATGGAAAACTAATTTGATTTTAATGAATTGAGTATTTTCTTTAACTTTTTTTAAAGCAAAGTTTTTCATTTGCAATTTCTTGTGTTTTAAGATACTTCTTTGACTATGTCGTTGGTGTCATCAATGACCGTAGATCGTGGTCCAAAGGTTATTAGGTGACACTATGTCGGTGTAATCGATGCATTATGTTAAAATTAATGTCTTAAAACTTGTAGTGTGTAAATTACATTCAATAATGCGATTATTGAATTATTTACTAGTGAAATAGAATACTATAATATTGAATCCAATAAACTAAGATTCTGAGGCTATCTTGTAGACTTGAATTTTATGTAAAGACATAAATTTGGATCAAGTTTAAGTTCATAGCCTAAACAGTCTATAGTATATGAATAAGGTTAGGCGCGCCTTATTCTGGTAACACTATGGATGCGGCCTACTTTGTAGTTAGTACAAATGATGTGATCCTAAATTATTCATGTAGAGACATGAAAGTAGGGGCATGCTATGTAAAGTGTTTGCATAAGACCAGACTATTAAATAGTCACTTTTTTGTTATAACACCATTGGCGTCTTAAAATTGACTATTTCTTTTAATTTGATGACCTAGGTAACTTAGTCTTAATCTTGAACTAACTATGAACTCTTGTTCATACAAGATTATCCTTAGATCTTTATAGGTGAAAGCAACTCATCAGCGCTGGTCCAGTATGCCTTCCATTTAAGGTGTATGACCAGGTGGATAGTTGGAAACATAGAGTGAAAGAAGGAATTCACTCATGACCTCATTAGAGTCAGTAGATAGGTTATTCCCTTGTGCATTGAATCTAAGTCCTAAACAATGGACCCCACCCTCATTGATCCGAGAGGGATTTTGTTTATAGGTTGGAGCTTAAACCAGTTGTTCATTAGAGGATCAGCGGTACCTTAAGGAAAAAGAAGTAATCTCAAGAGTAAAACGGTAAATTGACGTAATTAAAATTACGAATAACCTATGAAGGGTTAACTTACTAATCATGGTTATATTAGGTGAACATAAATATATCTATAGTAAGGGGAATGCAACTACGAGACTTTAGTCGAATAACCCGTTAGTTAATGAATGTTGATTAACTTGGCCTAAAAGAGTTTAGTTAGTCAAACTCAAATTGTTAGAGCTCATAATTTATAGGTCCACTAGGTCCCGCTACTAGCTCACTATGGTAATAAAATTTAGAATAAGATGATCGAAAATTCAAATAGTTCAAATTAATTTTCTAAAGAGTTTTTGAATTAAAAGATATTTAAATAAGATTTAAATATCGAGAAATCCAAATAGAAATTTGAATTATTTCAATTTGATTCATCGAATTATTTCAATTTGAATTACTGGGGGATACTTTTCCCATGCAGATCATGTTGACAACGGAGAACATTCACCGACGCACATTGTCAGCATGTCGAGAAAACCCTTCTCCAACATCACGTCGGGGAAAGCCTTCTTCTTCTTCTTCTTCTTTGTAGTTTCTTCGTGGGTTTTTTTTTAAAACTTTGTATTTCAGTGTGCATTCATAAACACATTTTATGGTGCTTTGGATTCTAGGTCTGCTATGATTTGAAAGGGTACAATGAAGAGAAAAAGTTGAAATACAAAAGAAAAAGAGAAGAAAAGAGGACACTCTCGGCGATGGTGGTGGCAAAGAGGGATGACTACGACAGCACAACTCTCCTCCTCTCCCTCTCTCTAGGCCAATTTTGGGTTTATTTTTATTTTTCATTTTGTTCTGTTTTGAAAGGATAATAAATAGTGTGAACTTTTCCCAACGTCTTCGAAAATGTCGGAGAAGGTACCTTTGTCGATGTATATAGTATACATATAAGAGAAAGTTTAAATAATAAATTCATTATTTAAAGTTTTTCCTATGTGCCTCTTGCCACACGTTGAGAAAAGGTGATCATTGTCACTTTAATACGGATACTTTCTGCGACGTGTGGTAGGTTGCACGTCGAGAAAAATTTAAACAATAATTATTATTAAACTTTCTACGACGTCACTCCACCCAACGTCGAAGAAAGTTTAAATGAAACATCAATATTTAAATTTTCTTCGACGTTCCTCTATCCTACGTCGCAGAAAGTCTAAAATTAAATTTAATGAGTTCACTTTTCGCAACCTGTGTCAGGGTGACATCAGGGAAAGTTTAAACAATAATTATTATTTAACCTTTTTGTGAAGTGCACCCTACCATACATCGGAAAAAGTAAACACATTAAATTTAATTTTAGACTTTCCACGACGTCTTGTTTCTGTACTTTGCGGAAAGAGGTTTTTTGCAACGTAACATTGCGTGCATCGACGAAGGGTGATCAACTGCGATGCACCTTTCGTCGATGTTGTTTCTGGCATCGCAATTGTTTCGATTTCTTGAAGTGAAAGAAAAAGAAAAATTCGCTTCATTAAAAAAACAATATAAAATTATTAACCACGTTTTACCTTATCAATGATCCTTGCTCATCTGGAGCGCTCCTTTAAGTGTTAGTAAACTAACCGTCAAGTTAACTCATGTACCATTTATAAGCATTTTCTATATCTTAAAGACTAAAGTGTTCATTTTGAAACTTTGGGTACTAAATAGATACTATCTTCAAACTTAAGGGACCAAAAGTGCATTTTGCCCTAAAATCAATTATGTTATGCATTTTTCCAATGTACTAGTATATATTTTTGAATTTCCTAACAAATTCGAGTTGAGTTCTAAATTTCTTTTGTCGCGTTAAGACTTTCATCCCTATATCACCCACACAACTCTTAAAAATAGGAATTTATTAAGGGAGGTTTGTACTTCTCCCCACCGATGGTGCCAACTTTTGATAATAAAATTTAGTATCAACGGTGAATTTGTAATACTTGTGGGAGAATCAAACAAAAGCCCTAATAATAGAGAAAACTTGCACTAGTGTGGTGCTTGATCACCAACACTCCAATGATCAATTTCGTAATCGTGTTGAAAGAGACTAGAGAACATAATTAATTTTTTGCATAATTAATTAATAAGTTACTAAATGAGAATTGCTAAATCTATTTCACTAGTGATCCAAACATGTGGAAAAGTACAACTGTTAGTCATAATCGATGATTTGACCCTATGGGTTGGTCTCCATACTTCAAAATAAAATATATGGCTAGATGGTCGATCCTATGAGTCAATCTTCATATACTTAGCTAGATATTATGGCTAGATGGTTGACCTTATGGGTTATTCATATTTAACCAAATAAGTATTCACTTTTTTTCTTCTCCCGTGCAACATGCTAACGTTGAAAAAAAAATTCAAATAATTTTGTTAATATTTTGCTTTTACAATATTTGTTGGTTGTATAAATTGAAAGGGTAGGATTCCAACTACAAATCTATCTCAAAGTACAGCGATGCAATGTAAGTAAGTTTTTTGTTGGCTTGTTTTCTATAATATTTGAGCTTGAAGTTAGCTCCATACTCATATGGGGTTAGCTCACACCTGCACACTCATCAGAATTTTGGTTCAAAATAAAGAAATATGATAAAGTGAGAATATTTGGTAATTGGTGGCCAAACTTTATCTTAAAAGTGGGAGAAAGCAGAGTAGAGAGCCTCAAGGCTCTTTAA
>JBBPDI010000005.1:12047818-12060924 GCA_037974545.1 Cucumis variabilis
CTGATATGTGTTTCTGCAGAACACTAGACTGATATGTGCATCCTTCGGGAGCACTAGACTGATATGTGTATCCTTCAAGAACACTAGACTGATTATGTGTATCCTACAGGATCATAAGACTGAGACTGTGCAGGGTACCCCATTAGGAAGTTAATAATTTATTTTTCCCCTAACGGGACCAGTAGTGGGTATCTTACTGAGTATGTTGTACTCACCCTTTTATGTTTAATGTTTTTCAGGCAAAGATAACAAAGAGGGCAGACCGACGAGAGGCTAGAAGGAGGCGTGATCGCCATAGGGAATGTTGTTCAAGATGCTTCTGCCTATGTTTTGTTGTTTTCTTTAGGACGTGAGACTGCTTAGAAAATTTTTGTGATTTAACAGATGTTATGAATTTTTGTTTTTGCAAACTGTACTTCTAAAATTTTGGTTGATTGAAATAGGGCCCGAACAAAGATTTTTGATGTTATTTGACTTTGATGGATTTCATAAAGACTCATGTTTAAAAGAAGTGTTTTTTTTTATTAAAGTAATGACCATATTTTAGTTCTAAATGTTGAGTCGTTACACAAAACACAGGAAGTAGTACGGATAGGATGGATTTAGCTTGAAACTTTGGTCTTATTGCCTAGCTTATTCTCAACTCCTTTTAAACTACCAATGAAACTCAAAACACAACGAGAGTCAACTTTAAACGTTAAGTACAATAAGTAACATAACCAAAACTTATACTTCATTAATAACAAACATTTAGTACAACACTGACCAAAATAAATAACATTAATCGAAACTCTTAAATGCCTGGTGGCTTTCTCAACTCGTCGCAAGCCCTTCAACTTTTTTCTTTACTTGGCATAAAAGTCAAATCCGAGAAGATAAAATTTTAAAACGTAAGTCTAAAAGACTTAGTGAGGTATAATGAAATCCTTTTCCCAATACCTTTCCATAAATCATTTCACCAAATCATAAATTTTAACACAAATCAGTTTATAAATAACACATAATTTGGCAAAACGTTTTGCATAAAGCATCATCTGCATAACACACATTAGTTACAACCATTTCTTTCGCCAAGGATCCTGATTCGATTCTTTACGCTTGGTCTTATATACCTCAAGTTTAAACTATTGTATCAACAGCATCCGAGAACATATAGATTCGTCCTTATTGCTCAAGCCACCTAATACAATGTAGTCCTTTTCTACATTGGTCGGCTTCACTCCACCATGCATGCCTTTTCTACATGACTGCTTTAACCTTATATGCACATAATAGGTTTCCTTTAATGATTTTTATAACTCAAAAGGTATAATATACGAAACAATTGCACCTTACTCTCTTGAAATGAATGAAAAAGTTAAAAGGAAGAAGATATAAATTCATGTTTCCACTGCAAAATAATTTTGTTTAATAGATGAAGAACTTTATTGGATGAGAAAAGATTAACAAAAGAATAATAGTAAATAAATAAATAAATCGAGAGGTATTTAAGAAATCACCAAAACTCAAGTTGGATTAAGTTTTCTTTGGTTGATTTTTCATGGAGTAAGTCTTCTATATTGAAGAATCCACGTAGATTCAAAGTTGATGTAGTTAGCTTAAATCTATTATTCTTTATTCGATTTTCAAAATATGTGCAACTACTTATAAAGTCCTCATCGCAGAAAAGTTATCATAGAAAAACGACAGTATAATGATCACATAAATAATGTATCAATTATATTTTATATGTTATGGATATGTAATGACAATGATATAAAGTATCCACGTATTCTTGTGATTTAAATTACGTCCTTTAGATTGAATGAGAGTTATGATAAAATTATTTGCAATATTAATATTTTTCAAATTTTGAGATTAAAATCATTTAAGAATTATGTTATTTGATATTTGTATGTTAGGAATAATTTGTTAGTCACCAAAGTAGCCAAATTATTAAGTTATATAGATATCAAATTAAACGTAATTGGTGAAACAAATAAGTTTTAGAAACGGAAGAAAAATCTTTTATCTTCTTATTATGAAAAAGGAAAATAAAACTAAAGAAGAACAAGATAAAGATCATCAAGACATAACAGCAAGATAATCACACTATCAATATTAGAGTTTTCCAAAATTCATATATTTTTCCTTTTGGATGAAAGTTATTGGAGATTAATTAGATTCTTAAATACTCCATTAATGTTACTATTTTTCTCATGATTAAGTTGCTTAAATTTAAAATATAATAAATTTTGCATGTCTAAATTTCATAAAGTTTGGTATAATAAATTACGTTTTATTGCTATTTTATGTCATGTTTAAATCACAAATAATTTAAAGCATGTATTTGTTTGTAATTATTTGATATCTATATTATAAATAATTTGTTAGTTACCAAGAAAAATCAAAGCTACATTAATTTAATTATTAATGTTTGCAATTGTTTTATTGTAATATATCTATGTTATTAATAATTTGTTTGTCACCAAAGTGACCAAATTAGTAAGTCTTATAGATACTCCATTGATAATGTTTTGCAAATTAAGGAGATAAATTATTTTTGATTATTTTAATGTGATGTTTATATTATGAATAACTTATTAGTCACCAAAGTTCCCAAATTAGTAAGTTCAATAGATATCAAATTAATAACTCAATTACTTGTGATGCTAATGAATGATATGAAGATATTATCATGAGTAAGTTGATTTTCATTATTATAAAACATTTAAATTGCTCAAAGGCTAATAAGTAGTTTTATAATTTTGAATCTTATTGTGGTTAATCGAAGTGTTTGGTTAGATATTTTTAGTATATCCAAAGATAACTAATGAATCTCATTTGAGCATTTAAATTACAAATTATGTGAAATTAAATCTAGCATCAATAAAGTATAAATATTGTACATTGTTGTGTCTTACAAAGAAGAACTAGAATGTTTAAGTTAATGATAATTTAATATTATCTTAATCCATGTTGTATCTTTTAAGTTTATTTCTTAAAGCAATAATGTATAAGCATATTTATTTTATAATTGTAGCATCTACTCTTGTTTCTCTTCATTCGCATGCTACGTCTATAATCAAGTTTAATGGACTCAATTTCTCTAATTGGTACGAATTTTTTTAATCCATCTTGGAGTTTTGGATCATGATTTGGCACTCTTAAATGAGAAACCTGCTGCATTTACTTCTATTGGCAGTGATGAGGATAAGCCTTTCTATAAAGCCTGAGAAAAATTAAATAGATTGAGCCTAATGTTTATGTGAATGATTGTAGCAAGCAATATGAAATCCACAATTATAATATTGAAAATGTCAAAAGTTTTGTAAGATTTATGAAAAATATGATGAGAAGGCACGTTGTTTTGACTCCTTTGCTAAATTCCTAGAAAGTCATGGTATATATACTTAATACACAATACCAGGAACACCACAACAAAATGGTGTTGCAGAAAGATGTAAACATACATTAATAAATATGGTTAGAAGTATGTTAATTCATTTATCTTTACCTATGTCCTTGTAGATGTATGCATTAAGAACCACCCAATATTTATTAAACAAGGTTCCTAGTAAGTTACTTCCACAAACACCTTTTGAACTGTGGACAGAAAGAAAACCTAGTTTAAGGTACCTACATACCTACATGTTTGGGGTTGTCAGATGGAAGTAAGAATTTATAATCTACACAAAAAGAAATTTAATTCAAGAACAACAAATGGTTTCTTCATTGGTTATCTAGAAAAATTAAAATGGTATAGATTTTATTGTCCTGGCCACAATATGAGAATAGTTGAAACTGGAAATGTAAGGTTAATTTAGAATGACGTAATCAGTGGAAGTTTGGAACCATATGAATTAGAAATTCAAGAAGTTACGGTGGAAATTCATTCATCTATAACTTCTTCTCAAGTTGTTGACTCTATTAACAATCCACAAGAAGAACAAATTAATGGTCAAACATCACATAATGATGTTATAACAAATGAACCTTCCTCCATTTCTTCTTCATGTTCAAGCAGAGCTTGTAAATCATTAAGCATACCCAACATTTTATTTTTTTTTCATCAAAAGGGTTACTACTAGTTCCTTCATGAAAAGAGTTACTGCTAGTTTCTTAATCAAATCTTTCTATACCTCTATGCAAGTTCACTGGCTCTCAATCATACACCCCATATGTGTAGGAGGGGCATATTTCAATTGCTAATATATTTCACTCCACCCTCTAATGAGTCCCAAATTGAGTTCATACATCTCTTACATAGACACCTTGTTCGTTTGTAATCATCAACATGAAACTTTGCAACCTCTAAAAATTGGGACACTCCCTCTCTATACTCAACCAAAAATTTATTCCTAAGTTTCATCAAATCCTTGTCCATCGTTAAAGACCTAAAACATAAATAGATTTGATTAGTCTTATATTCTGTCTCTCAAATGCTTAAACTTACTCCATGAAGAAGCTACAACTCATAAGTACCCAATCTCTCCTAACTTTCACTAAAGCTAAGTTTAAACTAAAGAGGCTATCATAACGCCATGATAGCGAGAACAAACTAACCATAAGTTACTTCATTCTTTACAAGCTACCTAACACTTCCAACAAAAAAACTACTAACAAATTAAAAACCTAAGTTTAAACTAACCACAAATTACAACTCCCCCCTCAAATTTTGAAATAATTACACCCCCCCTCAAATTCAATATCAAAACCCCCCTCCCTCCTGAAATTCAATCTACCCCCAAATTTTAAAATCATTACATCCCTCAAATTTAAATTCAATATTAAATCCTAAAAATATTTCAAAATCTAAATGCCCCTCAAATTTTTAAATCATTACACCTCCTCAATACAAATTCAATATTAAATCCTAAAAACATTTCAAAATATAAATACTAAAACTGTTACAAAATCTAAATCTAAAACTAATTATTTAACTAAACAATAACTAAAACAAAACAATAACTAAAACACTTATCAAAATGAAGGGCAACAACGATAGACAACGATGAGTAGTGGGAGGGTGAGTGGCAACGAGCTTTTTGTTCTCTTCTCCATCTCTCTATTTTCTCTCCTCTTTCAGTTCTGTGATTTACAAATTTGGTAGAGGATTTTATATGGAAACTCCCGGCGCACAACTAAAACGTCGAGAGAACTTCCTATTTCCGACACCATTAGTAATGGTGTCAAGAATATATCTCCATATTCCCAATGTCATTAGTAATGCATCGAGAATAGGGGAACTAATGGCATTGGGAATAGGAGAGTTACTCCCGACGCTCTTTGCATGGCGTCAATGGAAAGAAGAATTATTATTTAATTGTTTCCTTTTTTCTGATGCTATAAATGTCCATGTCAAGCATAGCCGACCCATTCCCGACATGTCTATTCATCGCGTCACAGAAAAGAAACTATTATTTAATTATCTCTTTTTCTCCAACTCGTTTATTGTACACGTCGGAAATCGTCGCACCAGTCTCGAAGTCTATATGCATGGTGTCAGGGAATAGAAAATTATTATTTAATTATTTTCTTTTCCCCGATGCACACCTTAAGGCGTCGGTGTATGTGCTCTTTTCCGATGTTTCTTATCATAACGTTACATCATGCGTTGGGATGGTCCCATTTTCTTGTAGTGTGTTTAGATTTGGGTACATGATCGTGTACCAAATCTAAACGATCTTGAAAAAAAATCGTTGGGATATTGGTACACGATCATTTAGATTTGGGTACAAGATCGTGTACCAAATATAATATGCTCACGTATTGACTGAAGCATTTTTGTATTTTTCATTATGGACCTGTAAACTTTTTCAATTTTGATATTGTTCTTTATAATAAAAATATTTTGTCGATTTATTTTATTTTTAAAAAAACTCTATATAATATCCTCTAAATTTCAAGTAAAAGTTTCTCTTTGACCAAGACTTTGACATTAAAGAGCAAAAATATTTGGAAGATAAGATTCCAGTATTGAAACCACAATTAAGATTTAATTTTAAGAATTTAATAAAAACAATTCATCTTTTCCAAGGCTTTTAAGAAATTTATTAGTTTTGGTGAACTGAAATTCTAATTTTCCACCTTAGAATAGACAATGAGGAGTCTCATAAATTTAGAATTAACAAGTGGAAAGAGATTTAAAGGTGTAATTTAATTCAAAATTAGCCTGAATTTTGTGACATCCAATTTTGTAACATGGATGTCGCATGTTTAATGTATTACATTTCCAAAAGTATATGGATGAAATTTACATAAATGGAAGAAAATATAAAGTATTTAGGTCCTATAACAAAAAAATGGATAGAATATATTAATTTTATATTATTTCAATAATATCCTTGACATACTTACTTAAATATTCGAGAGAGAAATCTCTCTTTCATTTTTTTCCATTATTTTTATTTTGATATTCTTCATTTGTTTTTTTAATAATTATCTTCTTCGTTTATCTCAAATATTGTGGCAATATCTCTCCACATCCATCACTAGTGGCAAGTAAATCCATCACCAGAAACAAGTATTTCTATTACTAGAGGCAAGTATTTCCACCGCTGGTGTTTCCAAATCCATCATCGGTGATAACTTCTTATCCTGGTATTCTTTTCTTTTTCTTTTCCTTCATCTTATTCTTCTAATCCAGTTTCCTTTTCAACATTCTTCTTTTTCTTATTTCTTTGTTACTATTTTTTTTCTTTTTATGTTTTAAGTTTTAATTAATTGATGTTCTGTTTTTCTTTGTATTTTTTGTGAACTAATTTAAATTTTATGAATTACTTTTCTACAGACTGTTTATGTTTTAAGAATGTTCATTTTTATTTGTTTGTGATTCATACATATAACTAGTTCATCATTGGCTTTAATTTCTTTGTGTAATGATTTACATATAATTTGAAATTTTTATTCTTTTTTTATGTGAAGACGTAAGGTTTAAGGTTTATCTATTAGTTGTGAAGATGTAAGGATCAAAATTAGTTTGCAATAGAACTCTATCACTTTCTATAATTGATATAGTTGTATCCATATCTTTCAATTAGCTTCTTATATAATGTTTTTTCTTTTTTTTTTGTTTGTTTTTTGCAATAATTTTATATCATGGTTAATATTGTCATAGTACTTTTTTATGATGGACAATAGGCACAGTACAATTCCTATGAGAATTATAGTGTTGTTGGAGTACTTGTTGATAATATGATGAATTTGGATGGTTTAGTTAGTTTGATCTTGAATGAAATTCAATTGGATGCTTCTATTAATTTATTGGTGTTATTGGACATTGGTCACACAAATATTCAAACTGTGTTTCATTTAAAACAAGATAAGGATGTTCGTTGGCTTCTGTCTTTGATTAAAGATTCAAGTATTATGATCGAAGAGAAGGTTTGTCTATGAACACAATTTTAACCTTTTGGGCTGAAAATATATTATGCAAGCAACATAAAGAATCAAGAATTTTCTTGGAAAGAGTTCTTTTATTTTTTTTCATTGTTTTTATTTAGATATATCAAATTGATGGAAGAAAGAAAGACAGTGATAGAAGTATATTATTGTCTATCAGTGATAAAAGTCTATCACTGTCTCTAAGTGACAGACTGTGATAGAACTATGAATGTTTATTTGTAAATGTTGATTTCTTTTTCTATTTTCATTTATTAGGTTACGTTCATCCTATCAACAATGTTGAATACAATGTAATGATTGATGATAAACAATTCATAGTGAAGTTGAACTTGGGACCTTAAAGCTGTTGAGTATGGGATTCCTTATTCTCATGCTCTTGTTGTTCTTCAAATGTTTAACCTAGATACTTATTCTTATGTATCTGATTATTATCATTCACATACATTATTGTCAACATATTTAGGTTGTGTGCGACCAGTTGGTGTTCATTCAAATTGGAGGGTTGTAAATGACGACGTTAGAGCTTTACCCCCTATTTTTAAATGTTTAGTTGGACGACCTAAAAAGTTAAGAATCTCATCAATTGGTAAAGTTAATAGTAGTTCAACAAGATGTAGTGGTTGTCATGGCAAGGGTCATAATTCTAGGACTTGCAAACTTCGTCAAATTAATCAATGATGTAATCATTATAGTTGCATTTTTATGTTGTATCGCCAAATGAATTTATATTGAAATTTGAGTGTTATTTTTTCAAATTCTTTATATCAATAAAACTTGTCGATGTCTTTGTTTGTATTCATCTTTGAATTGAAACATGTGGTGTATAAACTTATACAATATAATTATACACATGGACACCTTTATATTAGTGTCTATAAAAGTTATCACATTGAAACTTCATGTATATTTTTTCAAATTGAATCTAGTAAAATTGAATCGATACACATCGATACCTACTTTCTATCATTGATAAAAACTAATATCTTTTTATCAGTGTCTATCACTGATAAAAAATGATAATTTTCTAATTGAGAGAAACCAATAGAAAGAAACTCCATGTATCAATTACATACTATCAATTCTTCTATTTTAATTATTTGTTCATAAGAAGAGGGGCTAATACATTCTCAACCCTATTAAACCAACAAGACAAAAAATCCACTCCCAATCATTTTTTTTCAAAAGTCCACTCTCAATCATTCTTTTTGATGGTAGCTTCTAATCCTCTCATTTGACCTCTCTCTTTTCAAGTTAAGTCAACTTCCATCTCTCTTTTCAAGTCAAGAAAAGTCAAGTCAAGCTTAGCTACGTGTGACATATAAACTTTGGTACAAATAGATATCAGTTTGTATTACTTGATAAAAAACTGATAGAAAGATAATATCGGTTTGTATCACTTATAGAACTGATAGAAAGATATCGATTTGTATCATTGATAGAAAGATATCAATTTGTATCATTGATAGAAAGATATCAATTTCTATCTCTTTAGCCTCTCGTTCAAAACTTTGTTATCATTATACAACAACAATCATATTCATTCCCTTCAAAATTTACATACAAGAATGTAGCATAAACAAAATTTACAAATATAAAACAAAAGTTTCAAAATACAACATTTACAAAAATATGTAGTTCATTGTCACTATAACTAGTCTTTTCTATTCTAAAAGTAAGTTCCAAGATCAAACTTGTGAAGGATCAATTTGGGATGGAGACATCAGTCCTAAGCTGAAGCTTGGAGCAAAGTCTATTAATGATGTTGTTGTGTTGGCTTCTTGCCTTGTTTGCATCTTTTTTGGAGAAGCCATCTTCATTGCTTATTTGTTTGTTTATTTTTTCTTTTTGGCCTTTCATTCACAACGTGGTAATCATCATCAGTTAATACCTTTGCTTTAAATTTTTTGCGTTTCTCTTTTCCTTCAATTTCAACTTTAGATAGCTGACACAATGGTAATAAGAAAGAATGTTGGTGATATAAATATTAGAAGCATTATTTTTTTCATGTTGAATCAGTAGTAACTCATGTTCTACTAATTAAAAAGATTTATTAAAATATGTTAGCTAGTAATTAAATTGTTATATATTTCAAAAGTGATAGAAGATTATAATTAAATTATAGGCAATATTTCAATCCACATGCAAAATCTAAAACATGTCGCAAATACTAAATTATATGCAGAAAGATAGCATAACTAGTCTATCACTAAATTATAGGCAGTATTTCAATCCACATGTAAAATACTAAATTATGGGCAGAAAGGTATAATAACTACTTTATTTAAAGTTAACAAAATCAAATTTCATACCTCTTTTCTCTTCGATGTTTCTGTTTTTGTTTTACTACTTGACATTTATTGAAGAAAAAATAAATTTAATTAGTATATATACAAACAAAAGAAGAAAAAGAAGAATGAAGAATGAAGAATGAAACGTTACTTACTTTATGTAGAATGCTTCCGAATTAAAAAATGAAGAACCAAAGTACAAAAAGTTTAACTGAAGTAGAAAAAAGAAATTAAATCTTGAGTTGCCGCCTCAAAGAAATTTGAACATAGAAAAAATAAATTGATCGAGTAGAGGAAAAAAAGAAGAAAAACATTAGGGTTTGGCAAGAGAAGAAGAGAAGAGTTACGTTTTGTGGGACTATTGAAAGAAAAAATCAATGTTTTGTGTGCCAATTAGGAAATTAAACATCATGTTGTTTATTGTATGAAAAATTAGGTTTTAATTCAGGGGCTTTTTTTATATTTGACCGATTGTTTTGAGCTGAATTAAAATTTTGTTATAAGTTATAAATAGTTTGTCCAACTCTTTTATTTTAAAAAACTCCAAGTAAATACACGTATGTGTATGTGTAATGTATATACAATATATACATACATATAGATATAATATAATTGATGAAATTTGAAAACATAAAATCTTTATATGATTAATAGTTAAATTTAAATGTAGCTAAAAATAGTAAGATAAGCGAGTTATTAAATATTAATAATTTTAGAACAGAAATATTAATTATTGACGAGGTTAATCCCAAAATCCCCTTTATAAAATGATATGGATTTATATGGTATGTTTAATTTGGATTGCTATCTAAATTGGCCCTCTATGATAACCAGACCCTCTAACAATACTTTCTCACCATAGCTTTTGTGCATAGGGTTAACTTTGATCTGTATCCATTTATCAATAGACAACAATCTTTGCACTGATTTACAATATAACTAATAAGTTTTTTTTTTTTTTTTTTTTTTTTTTGATATGTAGTATCTTTTCCCTTTCATGAAATAAATAAGTGCTATGTTCACTCTTTTTTTAGCAAGAACCAACAAAGTTCACTATATACACTTGTTGTTGGGAGACAACTTAAAAAAACACACACAAACATTTAAAAATAAAAATAATAATAATAAATAAAAAGGAAAGAAAGGGAAAAGGAAATTGAAGGCAGTGTATATGGACACTGCAAAATAAAAGAGAGGAAGATGGTATGATGTTTTGATTATTGTTGAAGAACGTTTCGTTTTTTTTTTTTATGCTTTAATTTCTGTTCACCAAAGGCTGTCCAAATCATAAACATCCCCAACACCCAACATGTATTTCAAGGACAACTGTAATTGCCCCAAATGTTCTTAAACTACGCTTTGCACCATTTCTCAATCATTTCTCCACGTGGGGAATCTCTTATGTTCATATTTTGATTATAGTACTTCTCTATTCTAATTTGTATTTGGTTTTTTTTATATTTTATTCAATTGTTATTCAAATCTATGTCAATTTTGCTTCTCACAAGTTTGTCCCTTACATCAGATCTAGTTCAAATACCTAGCTATATGAGTTTTTGCTAAACATATGTACCAAATCTATCCAAAATATTTTCAAACATAGTAATCTATATCCATATCTATCGTGTTAATATATAGATTGTGATATTTTACTATATTTTAAAATATTTAAATTTATTTTTGCAAAAAAATTGATCTTAATTTTTTTGTGTTTTATTGCTAATTTTTCTTGCTGCAACACGAGGTTTAGGATGCATTGTAGTACGAGGCATGACGATATGTTTGTTTCATTTTATGATGTTTTGTTATATGTTTATTTATAATCTTCTGTGATGTTTTAAACTTGGGAGGCTTTGCTGATTTGAAAAAGGCAAGGCAACAGCAGTGGACAAAGTGCCTAACTCATTTCATCATTAAATATGCATCAAAGTGAGATTATTTATTTTCCTAAGTTTAGTTGTTTGTTTTTATTTGTTTGAATAGAGAATGAATCATCCAATGAGAAACTCTCATGTTGTTGGAAGTTTTAATTTGAAGTGTAGCTTAATTTTAATTTAAAGTTTCATAATTAATTATTGGTTGAACTTGTTGCAAGCTGGGTGATTTTTCTTTCATTGGATTTTTTTGGTTATAGGGTAAAGGATTTTAGAAACTTAGGCAAAATATTATCTCAAATATGAGGTACAATCAATTGCATGCACACATAGACTAAGGTTGGTATTTTACATTGTTTAGTAGAGCACCCCTCCAATGTAATGCATTGTCAAATTTTCTTAAACAATATTCTACTCAAGGAAAATAATTACATCGAATGTAATCTACGTTTACTTTTACTTGTTGAATCTAACATTCTTTCTTGTGCTTGCAGGCTAAAAAGATACTTGATGCTCTGAAGAATAATCATCAAATTGGTGGAAAGTACTAGCATAAGTCAACTAATTTCTAATGGTAGGTGAATAAACTTGAATTTTGCATTTTATCTATATGTGGATTTAGCCAGAAGTATTCATTTTCCTTTCTCATACTCAACTAATGTCTTAAATGGGTGCTTTAGTTTTCTTTTGAGTTAAATACATGGATAAAAACATGATATATATATTGGTCACTAACCCAACTTTGACTGTTTTCTTTGTGAAATTTACCGAACAAAATTTGGCTTTTTATGGATATAGCACACTTTAACCTAAAACTCATTGTTCTTTAATTTGACCTAATATTTGTATAATTTTGTCTTATTCTTTTGCCTCGAATTACTTGTCTTGCTTCTTTTTGTACGGACAAGAACCTATTATTTATTTAGTTCGCCAGTAATTTTATGAGATGATATTAATTATAAAAAGTGAGATGATTTTGAAAACTAACACATGTGGCTGTCTAACAACATCTAATGTTTCTTAATCTTTCGTTGGTTTTCTTCATTTTTCTGTAGCAACTGTAAGCTACGGTGATGGTTTTCATGGTGACCTAAATCAAATGTTGAAATTATGCAAGGTTATGTAAATAGTTTTTTGAAATTGAAGATAATAGTAATTCAATAGTAAAACTCCCAAGGCGCGAATATTAAATGTCGGGTGTTTATATAAAGAATCCTAGGAATTGGTCATCTCTCATCTCACTCAAGTTCTTCTTTTCTTTCTCATCAAGAAACTTAATTAAGTTTTAAAAGAAGGTAAAGAGAGAAACACAATCAAAACACCATTCATAAATCAAAATATGTTATTCTAATTAAAATTTATCATGAAAGTTATCTAGTTCAAAGATTTTCACATCTATTGTTTTATATCGTATAATCATTAAAAATAAAATTTTAAAAAAATATTATAATTACAAAAAAAAACTAACCAACTAACTCACAGACTACCTAACTATTAACTAGTTACAAAAATAAGGTTTCACACTATCTACTCCCAAGGCTCCGTCCAAAGCCTCTCC
>JBBPDI010000005.1:12061024-12072261 GCA_037974545.1 Cucumis variabilis
TCCTGCAGGGCATTAGACTGATTATGTGTGTTCCTACGGGATCACAAGACTAATAAAGTGTAGGGCACCCCCAATAGGAAGTTAACAGTTTTATTTTTCCCCTAACGGGACCAGTAGCGGGTCTCTTATTGGGTATGTTTATACTCACCCTTTTATGTTTAACTTTTCAGGTAAAGGTAACAAGGGAGGTAAGCCAATGAGGAATAAAAAGGAGTCGTGATTGCCATAGGGGGTGTCCTTCAAACTGCTTCCACTTTATGTTTATGTCTTATTGGTTTTCTTTAGAAATTGAAACTGCTAAAGGTTTTCATGATTGAACTTTCCTTCTTTTCAATATTTAATTTAAACTTTCAAGACTTTGTTTGAATTAGGGTCCGAACTTTAATAAATCTCTTTTTTGTTGTTAAAATTTTATTAAACTTATCAAGCATTGTGTTTTAAGTATGAGTCTAAGGTTCAAGTAAAAATCTCAGTTTAATTCAAGAATCTAGGTCGTTACACGAGCCCCCCTTCTTTTTCTTCTTTTATTTCTCCTTTTCTCGTGCCCTACCTAGGCACCGACCACCTTCCTCTACGTTCCACCGTCGACCGTCCGAGCATAGTTCGTTGCGAATTGATGCCGCCGCGCAATTCATCCATACGTAACTCCCTCAGCTGTCTGTGTTGACCGTTTGTGAATCACTCTGTTCGTGAAGTTGTCGACACGTTCCATCTTCCTTAGCCGCCAACCAACCTAGCTCTTTCCTCTCTCTGCGTTCGACTGCCGTGAATTTGAAGAGTCACTACCGCATTTTTTGTTCACCAATCGTTAAGCAGCCACATGTGACTCCTTTATCTTCTCACCGTGAGATTCAAACCAACATCCAGCTTCATCTATCACTCAGATTTGTCCTGTGTATTGCATATTATTGTCCAACTCGATTCGTATATACTATTGTCTATTTACGTTGCGACTTGCAGTGGGTGTTGGGTGGTAAATAGTTGTCATTGGTTATGGATCTATGGTGTATATTTTTCCTTAGGTTTGTAATACGGAATTAATCGGTGGGTTCTATATTGGTTATTGAAAGTGTCGTTGTGGACGGTGTTCGAGTTCTTAAAGTTACAACAGGTTGGTTGGAGCGTATATCTCTATCTACTTGGGTAAGTTTGTGGATATTACAATTGAATGATTTGAATGAGGAAAATAATTTGTAAAAGTAATCAAATTTTCCTATCCTTATGTTTAGGTTTCCTTCGTTGGATTTAGTTCGATCGAGAAATTTAGGTAACATCAAGGTAAGAATCCCTACTACTTGACTCAACAATGCATTTGAGATGTAATGTATGTATGGATTTTGCTGAACTGGATGGACTGACTGATAGGAAAATTTATAATTGATGACTGTTTAGTTGTATGAATTTTATTAAACTAAGATGGACTGACTAATACGTATACTTGGTTATAATGACTGAACTGAGAACCTTGATGACTGAACTGAGAACCTTGAGTTGATTAAGTTATGAGTTGTTGGCTGTTATGTTAGGACATAGGTAGGATTAATGAACCAAATTGAATTGACTGAATTGAGGAGAGCGATGCTTATGTATAAGTTTATTCGTTGAGGAACCGTTTTGATAATGTTTGATTATGTGATGGATTGCATAAATTGAATGTAAATGTGTGGAACTGAAAGAATAAAGTGATGATAGTTTGAATTGCTATTTGTTTGACTGATTAAAAATGCCAGATTTGGACTGAAGGGAAATTGTTAACTTTATCTATAAGATAGTGTGCCATGCAGGTGTCCTATGGGATCACCACCTATTGTGCATCCTTCGGGAGCATTAGACAGATATGTACTTACTGCAGAGCACTAGACTGATATGTACGTCCTTTGGGGCATTAGAATGATTAAGTGAATCCTACGAGATCACAAAACTGTTAAAAGTGTAGGGTACCTCCAATAGAAAGTTAACAGTTTTATTTTTGGGTCTCTTACTGAGTATGTTTATACTCACCCTTTTATGTTTAACTTTTCAGGCAAAGATAACATGGACGAGGGACAAGAAGGAGATTTGACGGTCATAGGGGAAATATTTTTTTAAAATTTCTTCCGCTTATAGTTTTAAATTGCTTCTTTTGTGACTGAAATGAGCTTCTTGTTATGAACAACTGTTATTTCTTGAGTTTAGAAACGATATTGTTTCGACTCTTAAATTTTGTTTGAAATAGGGCCCGAATACGAATAAAAGACTCTTTGTTGTTGTTGTTGTTGTTGTTTTGAATTTTTTTATTTGAATTTTCATAAAGTCTTATGTTAAAGGATGTGACTCGTATTAAAGTAAGAACCTCAGTTTAGTTCGAAAAACTGGATCGTTACATATAGTAAGGATTAATATCATTATCCACTAAAATCCAAAATTTTTAATTAAATATACATACCCATGTATATATATTTAATTAATCCAATACATTATCCCAAATAAATTCCTTAACTTCCAATACCAATTAATGTAACACCAATAATAAGTTTTTTAAATTTTTGGGGTGTTACAAATATTATGCAATTGCACAAGTGTTATGACCAAATTGTGGTGGTTTTGGTTGGAATGAAAGAAGTGTATTGAATTTTCAAAATATGTATTTGATGATGCGGTTAAGGTATGAAAATTATAGTTTTCATTACATTCATTAATATACTCTTTTAATGTTACATAAATTTTGTTATAGAGTAGATATGGCTTAGGAGCTGAAGGATATGACTGGGAAAGTAGACATGGAGAGAAACAATGAGATGTGATTAAGTGATTGTTATGTGCTACACCTACCCTAAAGGAGAAACTAACAAGCAAGTAGAAACGAAACAAATTTAAACACTCTTATTTACAAGAATTTTTAGGGTTAAAGCAAGATAAAAATTGGAAAAGGAAATAGAATTTTAAGAACACATACCTTTGTAGCTCAAATTTTTCTCTCCCAATATTTAGAGTAGATAGAAGTTCATAGTTAACTCAGAATTCAGGTGGAGTTACCTAGGTCATCAATAGTTTAAATAGTTAGTTTTAATCAATTAATAGTGTTTTAATGTAAAACTGACTATTTCATGATCTGATCTTATACACAATCTCATTACATAGAATGCTCCTACTTACATGTCTCTTCATGAGTATCTCGAGCTTGTACTAAATACAAAGTGGGTCACATCTATAGTGTCCCCATAATAAGACTATGAAACCATTCTGAAACTATCCATTAAGACCGCACGCAACGAGAATTGGTTACACGTTAAGACTGCACATTATAGTAATTGGTTACACTTTGACTACACACAATGAGAACTATCGACTGGAAGTATTGCGATGCAACCTGTGTAAGGCATTCATGCTATGCGCTAAGAAAGAGCTATGCATTGAGATGGAAGGCAGTGTGAGCTTTCTTCACCATGAAGTAGCTGACTCCACCTTACATAATAAGTCAATGTTTAAATTGGACTTACCGTTAAATTCGTTTAGGATAAGGTAGTGGCAGTGGCCACGAGGCGTTTGATATTGAATGATCCTCTACGCCAAACAGAGGTAATCATTCCAACATGAAAGAATCTCACCAGAAAAAACTATAAATAGGAGAAGCCAACAAGCTTAAAAGCTTATTTTTACCTTGTATTTACTTAAGAAAAGTTGAAGGATTTGCAAAGAAATTTTAGGAACTACCACGAGTTCATCTTTGGCAGAAGGTTGGCTAAGAGCTTAAGAAGGAGATTATCTGATTGTGAATGGTTTTCTTTAATTTTTTATGAAATAAAATGAATTTTCAGTATGAATTCTTATATATTTCTTTCTTCAATGATTCTCTTATGTTCCCTAAATTCTTAAATTAGATTTGGCTTATAAATGAATTGAAATTGAAATGAATTTGAATGGTTTGTTGCGAAATAATTTTTGGTATCCTATGCGATGAGATACCCCATACTTGCTTTGTGATCTAGTGTAAGATGTCTCATTCTTGTTGTGTGTTCTGGGATAAGATACCTTATACTTGCGTTGTGTTCTGGTTAAAAATGCCATTTGCTTGCTTTGTGTTCTGGCTCTGGAAGACGTGTTATGCGTAATGAAATTGATTAAAATTGTTGTATGCGTTGAGATTACTCTGCATGCACAACTGCAACTCAGCGATAAAAGTGTGTGTCACTTGAGAAGTGTACAAAAGATGAAATTTCTTATGCGATATGATTTACACTGAAATGACTTTGCAATGCTTTATGCGGAAATGCTTTCCTCTACGATGTGATTTTTTTATTAAATGATTTTGCTAGAAAATGGTTCCTATAAATATTTTTCAATGAGATTTGAATGTGTAAATCGCCTAATGCATCAAGACGATCTTCTAATTTGTACTCATATTTCTATTTGAAACGCATACTTATTTATATCGCATGATGTTATGAAAATAACATTGTAACGCATTATGGCGAGAACTTATTTGTTAAATGATCGATGACAATCCGCACTCACTGGACCATTTTAGTCTAATTTATATCGCAAGACGATCTTCTAGTTTGCTTTATTTGTCCCCTTAGGTAGCAAAAGGACATCCAACGTTTGACTTGCTATCTTAATCGCCCGTTGTGCCATAATCTTGTCGTATCATCTTGTTAGTAATTAACAGTCACGCCGCATATGTTAGGCGAGAAGAGCAAATGTTTGTTTTTCAAACTGTTATATTTTATTTTGTGAGAACTCTCTTTTATTTATTTCAAGTGTAATCTTTGCTAAATATAAATGAAGTTTGACCTTTTAAATCAAGTTCTTCTACAAGCATTCAATTTCTTTAGCACTCGATTAGAATGATTGTTGTTTATTCTGCTTACTAGGCACTCAGCATGTTATCTCGTAGGGAGATATGCGTGTTGACTATCTAGGCAGTCACGCCTCCGCATGGTTGCATATATAGAGTGACTTCAGAGTGGAACATGATAAAGATGCTCAACCCTTATTTGTATACTATAGATCATTTAGACTATTACTCGAACTTGATCCACGTTTATGTCTCTACTTAAAGTTCAAGTACTCAAACTATAGTTAAAGAACCTTGTATATTAGATTATGAGTTTTATCATAAGCAAATTTCTTTATTCAATAAAAACTTATTGAACAGTACTTCAATAATAGCTTTATTGAACAATACAATAGTTTAACATTCATAAATCACGAGTTTTAGGACATAAAACCCAACACCTCCTAAAGAGGTAAATAGGCCCTAAACAGAAATTAATGTGGTAAATTCAAGTATTCCAACCTAGTTTGAAACTAATCGTAAATTATATATAGAAAAAGGGTAAATAATAAAGGAAAATTAATTGAAATTTGTTAAACATCCTATTATACTACAATATAGTAGGAAAGGAAAAAAAAACACGTGTAATAGGGAGTGTAGTTGTTGGGCCCTACAATTAGTTTGAAGGGAAAGAGAGGTTTGAATAGTAGGGGAGTCGATGAACGAGGGTAGGAATCTTTGAGAGTCTTTTGTCAAAATCCTTGAAAGAAAGGAGAGGCAAAAGGGAAAGGATCATTTATTTGTTTTCTGTTATTTCGAATTTCTGCTTAAGAATTGACAAATCGTCAGTTCATTCTTATATTGCATTTTGTTTTTTCAATTGAATAAGATCACTCTTAGTTAGTGTTCTATCATATCGGTATCAGAGCAAATTTTTACCTAGGAATCAGTTGGAAAATGGCACATAAACAAATTAAATAGAAGTTAGAAATGTTTGATAAAGAGATCTCGGTAATACGAGTAGAATTACATAAGTTACCATCGATTAAAGAGAATTTGTTGTCATTGGCGAAGATCCTACAAGAAATTCTGGAACTTTTGACGCAGCTTCTCACCGTCGAAAGAAACAGCGTTGAAAGATAGGGTATCTCCTTATGCAACAAATGGTGCATTGGGAGATATCATATCTCTCGACATATAAAAAATACATCGGCAATTAGTGCATCCCTTGACGTCATGTTGTATAGACGTCAGAAGATAGAGGAAAACTTCTAGCTCTGCCTGAAATGCATCATGAGTTCTCCTTTAAATTCATTCAACGATCTACGTTCCACAGATCTGCAAAGAAGGAGTCCTCAACGATAGAAAACCCTAAAATGTCACCTCCATTCTCTGATGTTGCTGCTGCCCGTGTCCTCTTGTGTCGTGGCCGCCCCTGTCCTCCGGTGCCCGTGCCGCCGCTATCTCTTCCCGTAAGTAATTTATTTAAGCTAATTTAAAATTTTTCCTAAAATCCATTTTGTGTTTTTTTTGGTAATTTTTTGCATTTCAAGTATTATAGTCTTTAATAATTTCATGAGTTTTCTTTTGATTTCGACAAGGATTCGATAAGTGAGATGGTGGAAATTTGATGATGAAAAGGTTAGAGTTTCTTTGTCTTTTATCTTCAGTTTCATTCTTTCTTTACATTTCTCGAGTTCGATTTAAATTATTGTTCTTGGTTTGTTCTCAATAAAATGAATAGATATAGTTGTAGATATTATGCTTGTGAAATTCTCTTCCTATTTTATTTTCAGAATACTAATTGTTTTATCATTTTTAGACTTCCTTTAATCATTGGTAGTAAATTTGTATAAGAAACGTTTCAGAAGGTTGGTTGGAAAGTTAGTTGGGAAGCCATATGAATAAATGGATTTCCTTTTATGGGTAAGTTCTTTGTTGCATTTGCGGTGTTGTTAAAAGCATATTAAAATTGTCTTATCCTATATTTACTACTCATGTTTGTTTCTAAGTTTTGTTTTATAGTTTGTTTCTTTGGATGATTTATATCTTACTTTGTTTGCTCTAAAATCCAAGTTTGGTATGATGCAAAGGGTGTGAAAATGTTCTACTAGGTGTTCTATCTTTCAATTTATTTTAAAAGCTATCATCTATCTTTCACCAAATTTCAATAACATATCATCTATCTTCTGAGCTTCATATTTTCATCAATATTAACTCATTTAATACATATGACCACTTAATTTGATGCATTTTTTTTACAATCTTTGCATCATTGTTATAAACTTAACATTCTATTAACATATCTTGACATTGAATTCCCTTCAAAATTACAAAGAAAAAACTATGTTGAAACTTTGGAAGACCATAACTTTGAGCATAGTTGTTCGAATTGTACAAATTTTGTTTTAATCTATATAACTTTTCAAGAAAGTTGAGATGCCTTCGTCCCAAAAATGTCGTTTTGGCCCCCAAATTGAATAAATTCGAACCAAATCTAAATGATCTTTTTTCTTTATACCCAGCCTAAATGATCTTGTACCCTTGTACCTAGTCTAAAACTATTTTATACCAAATTTAAATTACTATCTTGTACCAAATTTAGACGATTTTGTACCAAATCTAAATGATTTATTAATGATAGTGGTATATATCTGTCTATCTGGGATAGACAACTGGTTGTTTAATTTAGATATTGGTACACAATCGTTTAGATCTTGTACCAAAAAGAAAAAGAAGATGAGAGGTGAAGAAGAAAGAATAAATTATGAAAGAGGAAATGAAGAAATCACAAACAAGAAGAAGCGGAAATATGAAGAAGGAGAAGTAATAATATGAACAAGAGAAGAATAAATTGTAAAGAAGAAGAAGAAGAAGAAGAAAAAGAACTAAAAAATCCTACCGCAATAATCAAAACCAATAAGTACAAATATGAAATTTATAAATAAAAAAAAAGTAATTGAGCTTTATGGGTTTTTCTTAAATAGTTCTACGAACCATAAATATTTAGCACTTTTGTTATATTTATGTAAACTTATCTAAGAAAAAACTGATATGTCATATAAATTTGAAATATATTAAATTAATGAGAAAATGACATGAATAGTAGTATATACATTATTGGAAGAATGTGTAAATGTAAAAGATCGGGGTATACAATTTCTATAAAACCAACACAATTAGGCATTTGTAAAACATATTCTTATGAAAGTTATCTAAAGATGTTGGCCATCTACAATTCTAGTTATCCATAATTTAAGCCGTCTAAAAATTTTGATAGTCTACATCCTCGAAAAGAAAAGTGTAAGACTCGTGCTTAAATAGAAGGTTTTGAAAAGTATTTTGCTAAACAATAGTATAAGAAAGCAAATGATCGTGTAAGAAAGTTAGACAACAATATAAGAAGCAAATGATCATTTGAAAAGCTAAATGATCATATAAAAGGCTAAACGATCGTGTAAGAGATTGAACGATAGTTTAGAAGGGTGAACGATCGTGTAGGATGTTTAAAGAGGTTCTCTGGGTTATAATTATCAGATTAGTGGAGTGAATTCCAGGTGTCATAACATGCAAAAACTTAGAATTTAGTTAAGCAGGAGCTGACAAGGTTATAGGAGTTTAAGGAATGTCTAATCCAACTTAAGATTAGTATAAATAAGAGAAGATGACAGAAGGAAAAGATTATTATTATGAGATTTTATAAAGAGAAAAGCTAGAAGTTGTTATGTAAGAAGAAGATCGAAGAAGAGTTCTGAACAAAGAGAGGAACTTAGTACAGTGAGTGATTTTCAAAATGGACTCAGATTATAAAGCTTTTCTTTCTAAGTCTCATGTTTCATGTGTTATGTAATGCATGTTTACGTTTACAGAAAGCATGATTTCAAATAAAGCTTTAATGTTATGTTTTCAAGTTAAAGTTCATGTCTTATTGATTGTATTGTATGCTTGATTGAGAGTAAACCATTAGTCATATTCTTATCAACGAGCTAACTATTATGTGCACTTAATGAGTAAATGCAGAAATGTAGATCGAGAATACTTGCATGGTAGAGTGAGGCGAGACAATGCAAAAAGATATATATTGTGCCAAGAAGCATGAGCTACAAGGAATGAATTGAGAAATTCTCAAGGATGTTGTTGATTAAAAGGCCATCATAGTAGTCCATGCATGAGAATGGTTCATGTCTTGGGTGAAAGGAATTAGTGAAACTAATGTGTATTTATGAGATTTGAAATGTGTTATTGAATTTAGGCATTGAGCTTGTGTTTAAATGAAAATGATTTATGAATTGTGTTCCCAAAAGGTTTTAAAAGCAACACTCACTATGTCTTTTGACTTATGTTTTAAGTTTTCCTCTCCCAGGTTGTAAGAAGCTAAGTGATCGGTTAGAAATGTAAGAAATCGGGTTGAAAGGTAAGCGATCGTTTAAGGAGTTGAGCAATTCGAGCTAAGAGATCGTTTAGGAAACTAAACGGCCGTGTAAAAAGGTAAGTGATGGGAACTAAGCCACGTATCAAGGAACTAAATAATCGAACTGGGTACTAAATGACCGTTGAAGCTTGAAGACTTTGTAGGCTTTTGACATTTTTTTGTTAAACTCTTGTTTTAAGAATTGTATATTATTATATACTACAGAAATTTTTTGGTTTAAATAAATAAGAGTTATGTTGCATTATTATTTAAGATGTTATTGTTACGTTTGCATAGTAATGGTTAATGGTTCAAAGTTTTTAAATCACGTTTTATTTCGCACGACAAGTTTAAGGATGCATGCCAGACGAGATGTGACACAAAGGTCCCCCCTAACACCCAATTTTGGATTGAGTTGGGTGGGGAAAAAAACCTCAATTACTCACTCTACAATAATTAACTCCTAATTAGTCACATTTTTCATCTTGTTATTTGCATCAATTCACACTTTTTCACTTTGTTGTTTGCGTTGTTGACTCATATTTTCCACATTGTTATTTGTATAAACTCTTCAAATTATTTTATTATATAATAATGACTCCCAACTATTCACATTTTTCTCATTATTTGTACTAATTAAAATTTTCAGTTTGTTATTCGTATTAATTCATGTTTCTCACTCCCTTATTTGCAAACTCTATCGTATAGTCTTACCAATATAACTCAACTCAACTTCAAAAGAAAAAGGAAGAAAAAAAAATCGTACCAAACTCGTTAGGTGGTGGTGGTGAGGAATGAAGAAGTGCAACTGCGTACCCCAACAATTTCAGTCGATATAAATGTCGTATGCTTTTCGGGACAAACAAACCTGAAATTCGCCCCCCCAATTCACTCTCCAACAACCCCCGATGTTCAACAATTTACAAATATTTCTCATCTCCAAACCCAAAACCCCCATTAAAACCCTCATCCAATTGCTCATCTTGACAACTATTTCAAACATGAAATCCTTCGTATCTTCCTCCCCTTTCTCAATCCTCTCCCCCTATTTACCCATTTCTGCTTCTCCATCCTTCTTTTCTTTGCCTTCTAAATCTGCGCAATGCGGCCCTATGTTCACCCAACTCTCCAATTTTTTCACTTTCAAAACACCAACTATTTCGTTGCCCTCAAAAGGGTTTTTTTCAACTCAGAATCGAAACCCCCAAATGAGGGCCTCTTTGTCACCGCCCTCCGGCGAGATTCATGTCATTCTGGGGCCGATGTTTGCTGGGAAAACTACCACTCTTCTTCGGCGGATTCAGTCCGAGAGCTGCAATGGCAGGTCTTTTATGCTCTGCCTTCCTTCTTCCGTTTATTAATTTTCTTTTTATCTTTTAATATATTCTCATCACTCTCTCTATATTGACTTGATTATTAGCACGGTGGTATCGGTATGAAATGGGAAAAAAATGGTATTGAATTTACAACTTCATGCGCTATATTACTTCGATCGACACTGAATATGAGTGGTTGGGTGGGTAAGTTATGGTGAATTTGATATTTTATACTATATCCCTACGAATTTCACAATAATAGAGTTATGCATATTGGCGCTGAATGAGGTTTAAGCTGATATATGATGTTGTGGGGTATGGCCGCTTGATAGAGAATGAATTAAACGAGTGAATTGGTGAACTAAATTAACTGATTCATTGAAGAAAAACCTTTAGAAAAAGAATGGAACGGGAAAAAAAAAATGAATCCTAAACTTTCCCTTGCTCTTTGCTCCCTTAACTCATTTTTTAAAAAAAAAACAAAAAAACGTCATTATTTTTTAGCTCAACATGGTAAAAGATAGCCTTATTAACAGTAGACCTCATGAACTTGGGTTTTTCTTTCACTGAAGACTGCACATATGGAAACACTGTTGTACCAAGTTTAAAAGAGAATTCTCACCAAGGGGCTGGGTACATTTTCCACTCAATCTGTAAAATATAGGAACTTTTAAACAGGTAACATTCATTTACACCATGCTTTCTGCAGAGTATGCAGCAAATCAATCTACTTATCTGCTATTTGGTGTTGGAT
>JBBPDI010000005.1:12135979-12151142 GCA_037974545.1 Cucumis variabilis
GGTGCATTTGGGATAGCTTTTTAATCCGTAATATATCAGAAATTACATTTGAGATTAGAATAACATTATGGACATTTTGCCCCTTTAATTTATTACCTATGTCAACCATAAATTACTTATCCCTATTTATAATTCTACTTTTCATTTTCTTTTTTTTTTCTTTAGTTTTTAAGTTTAGAAGCCCTACCCCATTAATTGTTTTTGGAACTATTAAAATCTTTTTTTTTTTAAATTTTTATTTGGATAGCTTTCTTTTGTTCAAACAAAAACTTTTTCCTACAAAATATTTGATTCAAACTCTAAAATATGAAGTGCAAGAATTGTAGACACTCATGTTTGTTTTGTTTAAAATCCTTTGACCTATTGTTATGGAGAGAATTGAATTAACTTTAGAAACAATAACAAAGAAATGCATTAAATCACACAAGAACAGGGACAAGTAACTGTAAATAGTAACAAAGGGCAACAATTAAGTAAGTTTTGGTTTTTTGGTTTGATGTAAGGTTTGTTGAAGTTCATATCAAATCAAATTATTGATCCAAAGCTTTTGAATTCAAGAATTGGGATGACAAGTAACTTTAATGGACTCAGTTGGCTTCCTTGTGTTTGTGTTTTAGGTGTAGTTTTGTTTGATGCAATTTTTTCTAACATAAATGTTTTGTTTTTTATAGTTATTATTTTTGTTTGGGAACTTTTTTATTCAGCATTCTTGCATTTCTTTTCTTTTAATAAATTAAGGGTTAGCATTTTATTTTAGGGAGATTGTAAAAAATAACAACTTGATAAAATATCTACAAAATATAGTAAAATTTTAAATTTTATCATGTAGATATAGTAAAATTTTATATTTTACCAATAATAGACATTGATAGATATATATATGTGTCTATTAGTTACATTGATAAAAAGTTATAATAGAAGTTTAGTGTGGTCGATAGAATTTAAATTTTTTTATATTTTAGTTTATTTTACTTTGAAAATATCTTTTGGAAAATGAGGTTTAGGGTTTACTTTTGGATCATAAGTTTCATTTGTTTTTTTTAAGAGATCATTTTTCAAATTTGTGCATGTGAAGTTTCTAGTTAAATTGTACTGATATTGTGATGAAATATTCCCAAGGAAATCATGTTAGACGACTTAGTTTGACATAAATATTTTACTAATGGACTAAGTTGTCAAATATGTTCGTTCATAGATCTTGAAGAAAAAATAAGACATTTTTCTCAAATTTAGAGTAAAATAATAACAATAAAAAATAGTAGCCTTGGAAATAGGAGTGTACACAAATCAACCAAAAACCGATTGATTTAAGTCTGAGCAGTTGGTTTTGTCCCTCGATCGGTTGGGTCCAGTTTTTACAAAATCAATTATATTGTTTGGTTGGCTACCAAGTTTGAAAAAACATTTGACAGATTAAAGGATGAAGAACCCGCTTTTGCAAATGAATGTCAACCTACTAAAGATGATTTGGATAATTCTCGATAGTTGGTTAAGTTTTTGAAAGTATTACCATGTCACTTTAAAAATTTCAGGCACTTTGTACAGTACTTCCAATATGATACTTAACACCATTCAAAATTGCATACAAGAGAATTTCATGGATAGTGACAATCCAATTCTTGTGAGTGTTGCAGAGCAAGAAGGCTAAGTTTGAGAAATATTAGGGAAATAACGAGAGGACCAATTTGGTATTGTCTGTTGTTGTGTTCGGGCGATATAAGTTGAGATTTTTATCCTATTGTTTCAATAAGTTGTTAGAGCTCTACTGCAGCTAAGAGTGACAAATAAAGTGGAGGATGCCTTGAGAAAGGCTCTTGAATGCATATAACTTATTCTCCTCCAGTTGAAATGAGGTTATGTTTGCTAATCTTTCTGGGGATGGGATTCAAAGAATGGGTGTAAAGGAAAAGTATTGATTTGCTTCAAAATTCTATAGTGTTGATGAATCTGATTTTGATAAGGTGAATGAGCTTGATGTGTCCTTGCTTTAAGTCCTTAAAGAATGACCCAACTTTTGTTTTTGGATCTCCTTTTGAAGTGAATAAATTCAGAAAAGTCATTTTTGAAAAATTTGTAGTGTTTGGCAATTCTCCAAAATGCATTTCTATTAAATTGGATTTAAAACAATAAATTACTTCCAACTAGATTTTCAAATAAGAGATTTTGAGGTGTGATTAACATGAAATCTATTTAACTTTTTAGATTACAATGAAATTACTACAATATCCCTCGTACTAACCCTCCTTCTCTCACTTTTCTCTCATGCCCTAGCCATCTCTCTTTTCTCTCTCTTTTTCCATTTTGCCCAAGAGATTGTGGAAATTTTGCATCCACAACTTGGATTTGAGGTTATATTTTGTTTTAATGTGAGATTAGATCTAGATTTGTGTTCATCTTCTAAAATGATTTGTAATTATTTAGTATTTGGATGCATCATTTATTATTTTTTTTGCTCATTTTCTTAAATGATTTGTAATTATTGGAAATCTATTCATGGATGTGAGTTTTTGTGTTTTCTCATCCATTTGGGATTTGTACACAAAAAAATTGTGTGAGCTTATATTTGAGAATGTTTTGAAGGGTTATCTGGGTTTAGGAAGATTTGATATCTGAGATATGTAAAGTGAAGTTGAAGTTGAAGTAGAAAGAAGAAGAAAGTGGGATAAAATAGATGCAAATCCGTTTCTTTAATTTAAATATTGATCGACCTTTGTGGATATGAATATGGGGGATGGGGGGAGGGGGCCAAAGCAAAGTTAATAAGTTACAGAAGCTAGGTCTGATAATTCCTTATACCTTCCTTCTTCCAAAAAACTGAGTCATTTTCTCCTTCACTCACCATTTTTCATTTCGATTAAATCTATAGTGTCCTAGAATAAGGTATTCAACCTTTATTCATAGATTATAGATCATTTTAGACTATATACTCGAACTTAATCCATGTTTATGTTCTTACATAAAATTCAAGTTTACTCAAAATAGCTTTGAGACCTTAGTTTATTCGATTTAATTAGATTATAATATTCAATTTCTCAATAATGACTTTATTGAATAGAATATGATTACAAACTATGAGTTTTAGAACATAAATTTCTCAATAACCATGAGAGAGAATAATACATATGAGTACAATAAACATATGAATATAAAAAACTAGGGCACATGCCCAATAAGTCTCTCACTTGTCCTAGTTTACAAACATCGTAGACCTAAACTATGTAGAAGACCCTTAAACACTTTAGCCATGAGGGCTTTTGTAAAAGGATCAACAATGTTTTGCTCAAAAAATATCTAGGTCACTACAACATCACCACGATGTACAATTTTTCTATAAGATGGTACTTGCGTTTGATGTGCTTTCCCCGTTTATGACTTCTAGGTTCTCTTGAATTTGCAACTGCATCACTGTTGTCACAATATAAAGTGATTGACATATGCATATTTGGAAAAATTTTTGGATCTGTCAAGAATTTCCTTAGAGTAGGCTATGTATTCAGCTTTTGCTGCTTCGCAAGCCACTATGTATTCAGCTTCCATTGGAGTAGGCTATACAAGTTTGCTTTACGCTTCTCCATACTACTGCTCCTCCATTTAGAGTGAATATTGATCTTGATGTAGACTTTCTACCATCTTTATCAGTTTAGAAATCAGAATTAGCGTATCCAGTAAGGATCAGATCTCTAGTACCATACACGAGCATGTAGTCTTTGTTCTTCTAAGATATTTTTGAATATCCTTACGACTGTCCAATGATCACGTTTGGAATTGGACTGATACCTACTGACCATCTCTATTGAGTAGCAAATGTTAGGTCTAGTACATAACATTGCGTTCATCAAACTCCCAACAACGGAAGCATAGGGAATATTTCTCATATCCTCAACCTTTTAAGGTGTCTTATAACATTGTTCCTTTGACAAATGAATTCCATACCTGTACGACAACAGTCTCTTTTTGAAAATTTGCATTTTATATCTAGAAAATATTTTGTCTATATAAGATGCTTGAGACATGGCTACTGTTTTGTGCTTATGGTTCTGAACAATTTGGATCCCGAGAACGTATTGTGCATCTCCCAAATCTTTCATTTAAAATTGTGTAGCTAGCCATTTCTTGATATCAATAAGATAACCTATCTCATTCCCAATGAGTAGAATATCATCTACACAAAAAACTAAGAATGCTATAATGGAATTGACGACCTTTTTGTAAACAGAAGGCTCGTCAACATTTTGTTCAAAGTCATAAGATTTGATCAAAGTATCAAATCTTATATTCTAGAATCTAGATGCTTATTTTAATCCATAAATCATTTTTGAAGCTTACAAACCTTTTGTTCTCGACCTTGTTTTTTGTACCCTTTTGGTTGAGCTATATAGATACTCTCCTCAAGATTGCCATTCAAAAAGGCTGTCTTGACATCCATCAGCCAAATTTCATAATCATAAAAAGTGTTGATGGATAAGAGTATTCTAATCGACTTAAGCACGACAACAGTAGAGAAAGTTTCTTCATAGTCCACTCTATCTCTTTTGGTATAACCCTTTGTCACAAATCAAGCCTTAAAAGTCTGCACTTTATTAGTTTGGTCTCGTTTTCTCTTGTAGATCCATATACAACCAATAGATTTTACGTTATTTGGTTGATCTACTAGAGTTCAGACCAAGATTGAATACATAGACTCCATTTGAGGTCCATGACTTTGATCCATTGGTCATGATCCACATCATTCATTGCCTGGTAAAAGGTTAATGGATCATTTATGTCATATCATCAAGTATGACAATTTGAGTTTCAGTTAAACCCAAGTAGCAATCAGGCTGATGAACAACCCTCCCATTACGTCGAGGCTCTTTCAACTCTTGAAAAGGATGTGATTCATCGAATTATCTAGTTTTATCAACAACTTTAGTGGATGAACTAGGTTTATTTGTAGCACTTTTGGAAATCTTATTTAATACTAGCTTACTGCAAGGTTGATGATCTCTGATGTGGTCTTCCTCTAAAAATGTGACATTTGTCGATACAAATACTTTATTTTCTTGAGGATCGTAAAATAAACCACTTCTTGATTCCTTTGGATAACCTACAAATAAGCATAATTTTGAACGATCTTCCGATTTCTTAGGATTTTGCACCAACACATGTGTCGGGCATCCCCAAATTCTAAAGTGACGTAAACTTCCTTTCCATAGCTCATAAGGTGTTTCTAAAACACTTTTAGAGGAAACGTTATTCAAAATATAGAAAGTTGTCTTTAAAGCATATCCCCAAAAAGAATATGGCAATTGAGCAAAGCTCATCATAAAGCAAATCATGTCCAACAAGGTTTGATTTCTTCTTTCTAATACACTGTTCTGTTGAGGTGTACTTGGTGCAGAGAGTTATGACTGAATTTCATGTTCTATCAAATAGTCTTGGAATCGGAAGTCTATATACTCTCCACCTCAATCTGATCGAAGTATCTTTAATGTTTTACCTAATTCATTCTCAACTTCAGCCTTATATTCTTTGAACTTTTCAAGGGTATCAGACTTATGATGTATTAGGTAAATGTGACCAAATCTTGAATAATCATCAATGAAACTGATGAAATATTCATACCCACCTAGAGCTTTGACATTCATTGGTCCACAGAGATCCAAATGTACGAGCCCTAAAGGTACTTTGGCTTTGAGACCTTTTCCAGTAAAAGATCTCTTGGTCATTTTTCCTTCAAGACAAGATTCACAAGGAGGTAAAGAGTTATCTTCTAACTAACTTAGAAGTTTACTCTTAACCAATCACCTAATTCTATTGAGATTTATGTGACCAAGTCTCAAGTGCCATAAATAGGTGTTAGAAGAATTTTTTTTTTGTCTTTTATTCTGAGTTTTGACTGTTCTAAACATTTCAGTATTTAAGACAAAATTTGTTCTGGTTAGTCTTAATTTATATAAGTTGTTTTCAAGTATAGTAGAACATACTTGAATACCTTTATAGACAATTAATGCTTCATTAATTTTAAAAGATATTCTATACATTTGTTCCAAAATACAAGAAATATATATTAAATTTCTTTTCATTTGTGGTACATACAAGACATTCTTAAGTATAATATATCTATCTTCAAAATCCAACTTTAAATCTCCTACTGCTTTAGCTGAGACCATCTCTCATGTTCCAACCTTGAGAGTGATCTCACCTTCTGAAGTTTTTTTTCAAGAACTATTTTCCTGAAATGAGAAACAAATATGGTTACTGGCTCCTGAATCTAATATCCAGGTTGAATTTTCATATTTCACCAAACATGTTTCAACAATTAGTAAATCATATTAACCTTGGTTTCCTTCTCTGCCTTTTTCTCTACAAAGTATTTTGGACAGTTCCTTAACCAATGCCCGTTCTGGCCACAGTGGTAACACTTACCTTTTTCTGTAGCTTTCTTTTCCTTGTTATGCTTGGGAGTCTTCCTTTTTTCCTTCTTCATTTGCTTCCACTTGTTTTCCCTTACTTATGATAAGGTTATGAAATTGCTGGAGCTCGTTAAGAAGCATTGTCAGATTAAACTCTATCTTGTTCAGATATTCATTCGTCTGAAATGGTATGAAACTCTTATAAAGAGATTCTAAGGTAAAACTAACCTGATTAGCCTAGTTGATGGCACTACCATTTACTTCAGTGATGTTGAAGTGCATCATCATGTTCAGAACATGTTCTCTAATAGAGGTCCCCTCCTTCATACGCTTAGTGTAAAGGTATTTGATTGTCTCATGTCTTAGAGACCATTTTGGTTGTCCAAATATTTTCCTTAATGAATCCATAATCTGTTTAATCGTGACTAAGGATTCATATTTCTTCGCCAAAAACATCAGCATGCTAGTAAGAATATAGACACGAGCTTTTTCATCAGCTTTTACCCATTGATCATATGCTTTCCGACTAGTTCGGTTAGCATTAGAGGCTGGGGTTTGAGGACATTCCTCAGTTAAGACAAGTCTTAAATCGTCAACCACTAATATTGTGTTAAGACCTGATTACCATGCCACATAATTATTGCAATTAAGTTTTTCTGAAGCTAAAAGTTGAACTATTGAGTTATTCATGCTGAAAAGACAAACATATTCTCTTAGTAAAAAAAAAAAACTATAATCCTTTAAGAACCAATCTATTTTAGTAATTATTAATAATGTATCATTCATTATTATGTTTTGCAACAATATATTATCTCTTGCAGTAGTTGTTCGTGTTGACATGCACATAACCTTTATCGAAGGGTAGTCGATTACTCCTCCTTTGATCCAAGACAATCTTGACTAGATGCTAGTTCTAGAATAACTATTTATTCTTTATAGCATTTAGTTATCACTACTTTGGTCGAGAATGTACTAACAACTTAGTAATTCTTGTAAATGTAATCTGTTATTTTTGGATTTCACATATCAAAATCAACATGCTCCAAATAGTGGAAAGTTAATATGAAAACTGATTTAAGAAAAGCTACCCATATTTGGAGTTTGTGGTGTTTCGAATCCTATAGTACAACCCTCCAAAGGAAACATTGCTCGAGGGCAGACAAGCATGTGCATTAATAAGAATTTCATGGTGCGACCTAATGGAAGAGACCGTGAGATGTGTTGTCACATATCCCTCACCCACTTACTATGAACTACTTTCTCTATTTATCTTGATATTGATCCATGCAAACACTCTCCCAAGGGAGTTTTCTCCTATGCACGACCCAAAGCCCTGCATGGACCTAACAGTGTGAACTCTTAAGGACACTAGAGTTAAAAGTACATTACTTTTCTCTAACTGAAGTGTTCTTTAACCATTTTAAGGGTTTTTTTTTTTTAAAAAAACTTTAGGTTTATATTTAGGCTAACTTAAACAAATCCTAAGTCTATGTGAAACATCCGAGCATAACCATTATATCAAATTTTAACCCACAATGTCTAGGTGATAAACCATTTTTATTACATCACATCTCTCATGCATGCTCATAAAACTAGGTTAACTAGACTCAAGAACTGATTACGATCTCCAGGTAGGAGGTGTTCCATAAACCACTAGCTTAAGAACTTCTAACCTTAGTCATCTTATCTGACTTGTTGACAAGATCGAATTAGGTGTCTCTTGTAACCAATCTTATAAGATATCGACCTAATTCTATGAAAAAATTGATCGATATGTTTAACTTAGGAGAGCATGCAACTTATTTTTGTTATAGATTTTAAGAGTCCACTTGATTTTATAACACTTATAAAAAAATTAGACTAACCTATAACATACATTCATGCAATATATAACCATTATATAAAGAAATTCAATAATATGAATTTTAATTTATTTAAATTTTAATTAAATCATATTAAATTAAATCAAATAAATCATTAATTAATTAATTTGATTAAATCATATTTAATCAAAATTAATTAAACAATTAATTAATCATATTAATTAATTTCTAAATTACTTAATTAACATGCATACAATATATTATAACAATTATAACATACTTTAAATGCATGAACATGTTAACCTATGGTGAGATTTTAAATCTATATGACACACAATGAGCACATACAAATTTGAGAATATTAAAACATACATCACATGCATAATTTAATTGTAACACCTAAAATGGATACATTATGATTTTGGCCCTAGATTATGTGTTTTATGTAATTATTATTGTAATTGACACAAATTTAGTGATCGTAATAATTTCCTTAAGGGACTGTAATTTTACTGTAATTTTATTAGTGTCATTAGAGTTTATTCTAGACTATAATTGCTTCAATCAAGAGAGAGAAGAGCTGAATTTTGATGAGGAAAAAAAGGACAGACCCAAATCAGGCTTCTAGACCTAGAAACCCGACCTTGATCCGACTTTGCAACCTGCTCATAAACTCGTAGTTTGTAATCATATTCTATTCATTAAAGTCGTTATTGAGAAATTGAATACTATAATCTTAAATCCAATAGTATGAGAGGCGTTGTAGAATGGCAACCTACGGAGAAGAGGTAGGCGAAAGAAACTTGTATGGGCCAGAGCTAGTATAAGCGACAACAAAAAAATATTAAGTTGATTAGGGAGGATCTGAAAATTTCTCATGATAGGCAAAAGAGTTATGTAGATCATCGTCGCAAGACGTTGGAATTTGAGGTTGGAGATAAAGTTTTCATTAAATTATCATCTTGGAAAGATGTAATAAGATTTAGAAGGAAAGGAAAACTAAGTCCAAGATATATAAGACCTTATGAAATTATAGTACCTGTGGGACTAATGGCTTATAAGTTGAGGTTGCTTGCAAAGTTGTCTAGAATTCATAATGTCTTTCATGTTTCTATGTTGAGGAAGTATGTTCCAGATTCCTCACATATACTTCAAGAGCAGCCCATAGAAATAGAAGACATGACATACGAGAAAAGACATTTGCGTGTTTTAGATAAAAAGGAACAAGTGTTGAGACTCAAAGGTTATTTCCATGGCCAAAGTGTTGTGGAACAATCATGGTGTTGAAGAGATCATTTGGGAGGGTTAAGAGAAAATGAAGACTAAGTATCCTCAACTTTTTGAGTAAGCCATTGAATTTCAAGGACGAAATTTGAATAAGGAGGTAGTAGTTGTGAGACCCTGATCCCATTCTAAAGCTATGCGTTAAGACTGCACGTGACAAAAACTGGTTATGCGATGAGACTGTGTAATGAGAGTTTGTGATTAGAAGTGTTGTGAAGCAATTTTGTAACGCGTTCTAGCTATGTGTTTAGAAAGAGCTATGTGTTGAGGTGGGAGGTGGTGTGAGCTTCCTTCAGCGTGAAGTAGTTAACGTCATAAGGTCAATGAACTGATTTGACCTTGTCGCCTAAATGAATTCAAGATGAAAGTGGTAGGAGCCACGTGGTGCTTTGTTATTAATTGGATCTCACCGTCGGACAGAAGCCATCATTCTGGTTTGGAAAACTTCATTAGAGAGGATTATAAATAGGAAAATTCTGGCCATTTTGGGAGCTACTTTTATGTTGTATTTACTTGGAAAAGGTTGAAGGAGTTGCACAGATTTTCAGTGAGTTGCCACGAGCTCAATTTTGACAAGAAATTTCAAGGAAAAACAAGGGATTCTCGCCAAACAGCTCCTCAAGGAGGTTACTTGATTGTGAGTGGTTTCTCCTTCAAACGTTTTCAAACTAAATGAATTTCCACTGAGTTTGAATCTTTATATGCTTCTCTTTTGAATTCTTGAGTTCAATGATTTCTATTATGTTTCTCAAATTCTAAAAAAAAATGTGGGATTTAGCCTACAAATGAACAAAATATGAAATGAATTTGAATGGTGGTTGCAATGAGATGTTTCACACTTGATTTTTGATCTGGTGTGGGATACCCAATGCTTCATACTTGCTGTGGGATCTGGTGTGGAATGTCTTATCCTTGTTGGTAATGAGGTATAAGATATTATTTGCTTGCTGTGTATTCTGGCATTGGAAGACTCATTATGCGTGTTGGAATTGATGGAGAATTTGTTGTTGCATCGAGATTACTCTGTTTAGCCGCATCTCAGCAAAACAGTGTGGTAAACGCTTGAGTTGAGGATGATACAAAAAATGAAATTTAACATGTGGAATGATTATGCATTATGATCCATAAAACGCATTATATGCAATATGGTTTATGATGAATTATTGGTAAGAAAATGGTTTCTATATGATTTATAAATGCTTGTCAAAAAGATTTAAATGTGTAAATTGCCTAGTGCACTCAAATGATTTGATTTCAACTCATATTTCTATTGAAATGCTTATTTATTTATATCACATTGTATTATGGAAAGAACTTGCATCGTGTGAAGGCGAAAGTGTGTTTATTAAGTGTATTGATGAAAAATCCCATTCACTAAACTCTTTTGTCTAATCTTCAAATGTTTTGTTTTCTTTCCCTCTTCTCCCCAGGTAGTGAAGGACATCCAACGTTTGACTTGCTATCTTGATCACCTGTCATGTCATAATTGCATTGCATCATCTTGTTAGTAATTACACACAGCTCGCCTAGCATGTATAGTTAGGCGAGACAGGGAAAATGTTGTTTTTAAGATTTGTATATGTTTAGTTTGTGAAAAATATTTTGTACTTATCTAAGATGTAATTTTTGCTAAATATAAATGAAGTTTAACCTTTCAAATCAAGTTCTTTCACAAGCGTTAAAGTATTTATCATACGTTAGAGTGGATGTTGCGTTTATCCTACTTACTAGGTGTTTAGTGTATTATCTCGAGTAGATATGCATTGAGTGTCTAGACGGTCATAGATCCACTTGATCACATAGAGTGGCCTTGGGTCAAGACATGAAATTTAATCATGCAAGATTTGAGGTGATAGCCAAGCAAGTTAAGGAGCTACTAAGTACAATGTTATCCGAAAAGTACATCACTTGCAGGGGCTTTCAAATGTGGTGCTTGTCAAGAAAGACAATGGAAAGTGGTGGATGTGTATCAACTTTACAAATCTTAATAAGGTTGTTCAAAAAACTTTCCATTACTCCGAATTGACTTATTGGTAGATGCAATGACAGGCCATGAGATACTCAGTTTCATAGATGCTTATTCTTGGTATTATCAAATCATAATGCATATTCTGGATCAAGAGAAAACCTTGTTTGTTACAAGTAGAGGAATCAATTGTTATATTGTGATGCTGTTTGAACTAAAACACACTAGAGCCACTTAAAAACAAATGCGAACAAGATGTTGGCTCACTTAATTGGCAAAATTGTAGAAGTTTCTGTAGATGACATGTTGAAGAAAAGAAAAAAGGCAAACCATTATGAGTAGGACCTTGTAGAAGCTTTTGGCACATTACGAAACATAGGATGAAACTTAACTCCACCAAATGTGCCTTCAGAGTAACTTCAAGAAAGTTCCAAGGGTTCATGGTAAATCAACGTGGAATTGAGGAAAATCTTGAGAACATTAAAGTAGTGCTAGAGTCACCAACGCAAAGATGAAGCATCTACAAAGCCTAAATGGAAGGGTTATTGCAACCTTAAGCCACTTTGTAAGCAGTATACTACACTAGTAAGGCCATGTGAGTGTTGAAATAAGGTACCCTCAGGTGGAGAAGTTAGCACTTCCATTGGTAACCTTTAATCAAAGATTACGCCCATACTTCCAAGCGCACAAGGTGACTGTGCTCACCAACTTTCCACTAAGGAAAATACTTCAACTGCTAGAAGCCTTAGGTTGGCTGATGAAATGGACAATACAACTCAGCAAACATGACATACACTTTCACCTATGTACGTATATCAAGGGACACGTTATGGCTGATTAAGTGGTTAAATTGACTCCAAAAGAGTGGTGTGAGAACTCTTGTTTGCAAGAGATTTTTCTTTGATTTGTACGAGTGAGAACTCTAGTTTGTTGACTCAATATGCTTATCATTTGTATGGGTGAGAGTGGTTAAGAACATAATCACACAAGATGAAATTCATACATTTTCGTCTTTAAGGTAAGTAGATGAGTGTTTCCTTAAATGATGTCTCCGAAACTTGAACAAAGGGTCATACCCTCTCTATGGCACGAGAGAGGTTTCTGTTTATTGATTAGATCATAAGCAGGTTGTTCATTAGATGACCACTAGTATTTAAGGACTATAAGTAACCATGGGTAAAACGATAATTTGATCCAACTGGTGTTACAGACTCTTGTGAAAGACTAACTTACTATTACTGGTCTATATATTGGTGGCATAGAAATATATCTACAGTGAGAAGAGTTCAGCTGTGAGTCTTTAGTGGAGTGTACACACAATTAACGAATATTGATTAATGTGGTTATGAAGTTTAGCCAATTAATCTCACATTGTTGTAGCTTTTGATCTGTAGGTTCATTAGGTCTCCTTCCTAGCTCGTAATCTAATTACATGTTAATTAGCTATATAATCATAATTTTTGTTTGAATTTGAGGAGGATGAAACTTGTTGAATTTTGGAGAAAGTTCTCAAGTGTTCATAAACTCACTTCCCTAAAAATAAATTCACAAAATTGATCTCATCTTGATCCCACACTCAAGTTCTAAGCCTTAAGGATGGTAGAGAAGATTCTTGTGATTGTTCACAACTCGAACTCATCCAATTTCATCAAGAATCGAGGGAGAATTTTGTGCTTCAAAAGTAAGTGTTCAGAAACTTAATTTTTTTTCCATTTTTTCATGCTTAATTCTCAAAATTCATAAAATCTAGAATGTTTTAGTTTGATTTTGCATGTTAATTTTAACTTTTTATAGAATTTTTAAATTACCTTTTGACTTAAAGTTTAATTTACATTTAAATGAAATATACAAAAATGTTAATTTTATAGAATTATATATTAGCAAATAAGTGCATTAATTTACTTTTTTATATATAAAAATGTTTTAAAAGAGTAAATAATTGAAGACTAGGAAAATTTTTAAAAATAGTAAAATAAATTAAAATATTTACAAGCTTTGTATTCTATCAATGATAGTCTTCTATTACTAGAGTATATCAATGACTATCACTGATAGAATTTATTATAGGTTGTAAATGTTTTATAAAATTTGCTATTTTTAAAAATTTCTTTAAAGATTATCTATTAAAAAAAAGGTTACTTTTAAAAATAACAAAATATTTACTAATATAAAGAGAGGTATCTATGGCCACGTAATCAATCTAAGAATGTGAAGAACATTTTAAGATCATATACCCAATTGGCCATTGATACAACCAATTCAAAGTTTGAATAATGAAAAAGAAAAAACTACCAATCAAAATCTTGTGGTTGAGTTATGTGCTCCTAAGTTGTAACAGTTCCTTTATTGTGAAGTACATCTGCCTATGCTACTTCCAATTTAGCAACTTTCCTTGTAGAACACAAATTCTACTTCAATGAAAGACCAAATGTCTTTTTTTACAAATTAGATGTTTGGAGAGACCAATCAAATTAACTCATCACTTATAATATATATATGTATATATGTTCCTTACAAAAAGAAAAAAAAAAGAATGAACCAAAGAGTGATAAAATTGACTAAGATTCACTTTTGTCTCTTTTTTCTTTTCAAGAAAAATGAAATTCATAATAAATACTCTATCTATTCATAAATAGATGATTTCATTACATCATGCCAACGTGACCAATTGAGTCATTTTTACCTACAAAACAACCTACCCTACCACCATACCAAAGTAGTATATATATATATATATATATATATATAATACAACAATGTGAATGCCTTTAAATTCATCCTTAAATTTAATAATTGTGTCCATCAAATGGATTCACCTTTTGTCTTCACCAACCAATTTTTCCGTCCACTTTTCCAAATCATTCCCTTTCTCTTACTTTTCTACTTCTTTTCCTTTTATTATCTATTTTCGGTTAAAATATCATTTTCATACTTCTAAATATGTAAGTTCAATCAAATTTAAATTTAATCTCTTAAATTTTCTTTTATCAAAGTTGATAAAATAGTATTATTGATGCAAAAATAAAATATGTAAATTTGTTATCAAATTTTACGGTGAAAATACTAATAAATAATATAACAAAAAAATCATTTGGACTAAATATAAGATTTATTTTTTAAAAAATACAAAAACATTTGAAAATAAGAGACTAAAAATTGAACAAAGCATGGTGTTTGACTATTTTTTATTTTTATGATGCATTTTAATATACATATGTCAAAATTGACAAAGTAGACAAAATATTTACACTTCATAGATTGAAAAATTAACTGTAGTGTATTTTTGTTTAAATTTTTTCTTGTAAATAACTTTATTTTATTATTCACGAGAAAACCTCAATAAACTTTAAAAAAACATTAAATTTCTTTTTATAAAATATATCAAAATTCATAAAAATTATTTTATTTTATGAATATTGAGTTTAGAAAGTAACTTTTGTATTGGTTAGATTAGAATGGGTTTTAAATAAATTGTAGTTTAGTCACAAAAAATTTGAAAACATACTTGAAAAATTGCCAAAGGGTATTCTTTATTTAATATATTTATATAAAGGATGGGGGGTTTATTATTTTATGTTCAGTACAAATATATATATATATATATATATATATATATATAATAGGATAGTCGACTAAAATAAATAAAAGAAAGATAAGAAAATTTATCACGACCGACCAAAATTTGATGAACATTT